>CAUYSK010001188.1:0-11454 GCA_963575035.1 Avahi laniger | reverse complement strand
TGGCCTTCTAATTCAGGTGACTCCCAGCTGGCTACATGCAGCATTGCCAAACTGCCTTATAAACTCAGCACTACAGGAAATTTTAGGCTTTCAGTGTCCATTCAAAGGAAGACCTGAGCAGATCTGCTCACTCCAGGAGAGTGGAAGTTAAGCGGGCCCTTTGACAGTGAATGAGAGGCAGAGGAGGCTGTGCCATGTATCAGACAGTGACTTCTAACACGTCAGCCTCACCCTCAGTGAGATGCAGAGGAGCTCAGATTCTCACCAATCACCTGCTCCTTTTCTTGTGTGGAGGAGAGGGAGCAGAAATCTCACTCTCCATGGGAGTAAGAGATGGGGCTGAGAATCGTGGCTTCTCCCAAAAAAGAAGAAACTACAAAATAAGGGAGGTGGGATGTAGATGGGAGCAGGGTCAGGTTCTGGGGTCACAGAGAAGACATTCAGCCTTGGTTGATTTGACTGTCATTCCCCATCAATTGCATCCTTTCAATTTTTTGTACGTTCTGACTTTTCTCCATTTCTCTACCATTATTCTCCAACTTCCTTTCTCTCTTTCTGATAATTTCTTTTCCCTAAACCATTGCCATTTGGCTAAGCTACTGTTACTGACTGAGGCTGACATAACTTTGAAAAACTGAAGAATCCCATTGGTACTGTCGTAGGAACATAGGGCGATGGGTGTGTCTCTGCTTGGGAGAGGGGAGCAGTGTGGGGAGATGATTGCTGCATGCACAGGCTGGCAAGAGCCCTGAAAATCAATCAGTGACTTGCTGACTTGCTGGGGAGGTTTGCAGAAATGTCCCGGACGTGGCCTTGAATCTCATCAGGTGCTGTCACAGAAAGAGATGAGGAAGGAGAGTGGGGAAAGTGCATCTTCCTCCAGAGGACAGGGGAGCAGGTTCGCCACCCTCAGCATTCTGAAAGCAAGCTTAGCACCATGAAAAGTCATAGAAAAGCAGCAGCTACCCCAGAATTTCAAAATTGAAACCATGATGCTCTCAGAACTGGAGGAAAGGTCTTTGTCACCTCTTGCGTGGGGAGTGCTATTTTCTGCTCATGGCTTTCACTACCACCCCTGCCCTAATGTCTCCTATATCTACAGCACAGACCTATCTCACGGGCTCTAGAGCTCCTTACTTAGACACATCCTGTTCCAAACTCAGCTCATCATCTGTACTCCTAATCATCCCTTCTCCTGTGCTTCCTATCACCGGTAGATACAACATAATGGGACAAATGCTAGGCAGATAAAACAGAAACTCCTAGTAAGGCAAATCACACACCATGTAGCTCCAATTTCTCTGTGCAATTGTGAGAGCTTTTTCTGGTGGTGCAAAATATAGCATTTCCCTTTCCCCACTTGAATTCTCAATTAGGAAATGAGACAAAATAGGCAACAGATGAAGAAACAAAACATCCCTTTATTAATGATAAAGGTTACATTGGAGGATGTTGCTTAGTTTAAGCCAGTGCCTCCAGCCTCAGCGTTGGAAGATCCCATCCAAGGGGAAATTGAAGTGTTCAGAGGAGACACTGAGATCTCCACTGTCCAGTGGTCCTGGTGGAGATGGGAGAAGAAAGGAAGTTATTGATGTTCATGGCCTCTGATAGAATACCTCCAGCCTTTTTAGACATGTGGACTAATGGAATTGTCTACCAACCACCTAACTCAATCCACCGCTGTGGAGAGGAGTGAAAGCAAAAGGCCAGGAGTGTTAAGGATAATTCTTCCAAATACAAGAATGTTTTAAGAGAAAAGATGGTTTCCCACATAGTAACCTTCATACCCACATAATTTCATCTGCCCTCACTTTCTGTATGCTGAAGAGTATAAAATGAGGATGAGAGTTCAAGTAAGAGAACAAACAATTTTGAGAGGCTAGGGTAGGTAGGGAAGAATTAATCTGATCTGAAGGTTTGGAGAAGGCTTAACAGAAGAGGTTATGGATGAGATAGATCTTGAAAAGCGAGCTGGTATTTACTAGGAAAATAAAGAACAAATTCGTGCAAGAAGGATGGTGGGTGCAAAATTGTGGTGGTGGAGTAGTTCATCTTGGTGGAAAATGCCCCTTGCATCTTGAATGTGGGATATGTGGGCAAATTGGGGAAGTGGGGATCTTCTAATTAGATCAAGTGCAAAAAGAAATGTATATTTGGGAGGAAGATCGCCAAGGATGGGTAGATGGAAGATGGCAGGAAGTTGAGTCTTTGGAGAAAGTTCTTCTGCTCATGAAGGACCTTGTCTTTCTGTGGTCATGTTGCTCTCAGGTTAGCTACTGTCCCTGGGCTCCTGGCTTATTCCACTTGGTGCAGAGCCTAATTCCTTTACAACACATCATTTTAATTCACAGGGTGGTTGGCCGAAAGTTGTTACTTGAAACTCTTCATAGGTATTTATATTTTCTAAAGAGATGGGCAAAATGCCAGACCAGAAATGGGAATCTTTTGAACTTGTAAAACACAGTTAAGTTCCATCTTTTAGGGTCAAAGGAGTGAGTGGCTTTATTTTTTCCAGAAATTCTTCACAAAAGCCATTTTGCAAGGTATGGAGTGCCAGGTGTGTCACACCAAGGGCACTGGTGTCTTTGCCTTGGAAGATAAAGTGCTTCTGTCCCCTCCCTTTTGTTTTAAGAAACCAGTATTCGTGTTGTTGTGAGTGCAATGCTGGGTAATTTTCTCCCAGGAAGCACTTCCTTTTTTTCTACAGAAGGTAGAAATGTCTACAAAAGAATTAGGAAGATGTGAGAAGTAGAACATGCATGTCCCTGTTCTTTTCCAAAAGGGTAGCAACGCTGCCATGGAGGAAAATACATAAGGAGCACACAAAATGTGCCAGATGTGGTGCCAGACACTTTATGACCTTTTTCTTTTTAATAATAAGAAATAGGGTATTGTTATTCCCATTATGCAGATGAGAAAACTGAGCACCAGGACAGTTTAGCTTATGATGCCAAGATTTGCACTCTTCCCAAAGCACCACACTGGTTCTCTGGAGCATTGCACAAGGAATTAGGTCTGATCTTAATTTTTGTTTCCTTTCTTCCTGAACCATATTTCCTCCATCTCTTCTGTTATGCTGAGCCAGTGGCCTACCATTTCCTTGTCCTTGGAAGACCTGGGAGAAAATCTTCAAGGTATGACTGTGATGAAATGTGGATGGTATTTGGTCAACATCCAGAGACTTGGAATCCCATGACTAGGTCCTAACTCACACAATCAACGGCACTCTCATAACGTTTCCAGAACTTTCCTCAGACATTGCTCTCTAGTATATAAGCTCCATCGGAAGCATCACCACATTATAGCTAAAAATTCTCTTCAATGTTTTTATTTTTAAAAAGTGAAATTAATATATGCTCCTTAAGGATGATTTGGTTTTTGCAAAACAAAAATTTAAAGAAGAAATTCTCTAAATTCCCATTAACCAGCACAGTAAGGCCTGACATTTTTCTTTTCCAGTTTTTATAGTTAAATCATTTTTGAACCAAGACTTTTATCTATAGGTTGTGTTCATAGACAAGTTATGTAACTTATCTGAGCCTCAGTCTTCTGCCTCTCTCATGGTTGACATGAAAATGAAATAAGATACTGCATGGAAAGTACCTAGCACAGTGCCTGACACAGGATTGTTCTTTAATAAATAGTGGTCATTGTCATCGCCATCCAAGTTTAGGAATCTGCACCTAGTTGATGGTGAACATTATCAGTTGAATGGAATTGAAAGTAAGTGGCTCATACACAAAACTGACGGGTTATGAAACCAGTTTGGAGAAGCTTTGCAGTCTGTAATAAAGTTGAAGAGAGCTGTTGTGTTTGCTGGAATCATAAACAGATGCCACACAACATGTTCTTTGTCTTCCCAGAAACCTACTGGCTTTCCATTCGGGGATTTTGATGTTAATATATACAAAAGACATCTGCACTCGAATGTTTATAGCAGCACAAATCACAATTGCAAAAATGTGGAAACAACTCGAGTGTCCATCAATATATGAACAGATTAATAAAATGTGGTTATGTATACCATGGAGTACTACTCAGCCATAAAAAATGGTAAACTACCTATTATATTATCCTGGATGGAGCTGGAGCCCATTCTTCTAAGTGAAGTATCACAAGAATGGAAAAACAAACGCCACATCTACTCACCACGAAGTTGGTATTAATTGATCAATACTTATGTACACATATGGGAAGTAACATTCATTCATAGGGTGTCAGGGAGGTGGTGGGGGGAGGAGGAGATAGGTAAATTCACACTTACCAGATGCTATCTGGAGGATGGGCATGCTTGTAGCTCTCACTTGGGCAGTGCACAGGCAATTTATGTAACCAAAGCCTTTGTACCCCATAATAGTCTGAAATTAATACAAAACAAAACAAAACAGAACAGTTGACGATGTAAGTCCCATGGTGCAGGAGCCTTGTCTCTTTTATTCATTGTTTGTATTCCCAGTACATAGAGCAGTAGCTGTACCTAATATGTTCTCGGTATTTACTTGCTGAATAAATGAATGGGAAAATAGGTACTCAACAATTTTCTAGAGATAGACACTGTGCTTTTCATTCATTCACTCACTCATTCATCCTTAAACATTCATGAAATGTTTGCCATGTACTTGGCATTATACCGCATCACTGCAGAGGGAACAGATGTGAATTGGGTGTGGATCCTACCCTCAAGGAATTTGTGGGGCAATAAGAGAGAAAAATTGTGTTATAAATTCCTCTATTCCAAGGGGAAAATCATAAATGATGAGAAAGGTACTTAGATAATGTTATCGGAGTTTTCAGGGGTGAGACATCATTTTTAGCTGGTGGAACCAGAGTGTCAATAACATTTGAACAGACCTTTAAAGGTGATGTGTATACTTTGTTTATTCAGTTATTGAGGAAAATAACCAGCCATTCAGTAGATAAATGAGTTAGATGAAAACACGCACACACACACACACATACACATAGAACTGTTAACTGAATTGATCAGCTGTCTAATTTAGCCAACTAGTTGATTCAATCAAAATAATCCAGCTTTTTTGGGCATCAGTGTGCCTGCATGTATTTCTGTGGCTCAGCATCTTGCCTCAATTCTCCACATTGAGAGCTCTTACTTCAACAATTCATTAACACCCTGTGTCTGTGCCAAGATCTCCCTTGCTTCCTTCTCCCTCTCTCCTTCATTAAATAGAGCAATTATGCAATCCTATCCCTCTGCCCAGGGCTCATTCTAAAAATGTCCTTCTGCAAATGCTGCTGCTGCTGCTGATTGGCACCTGGGACCGTGGGGGACAGTGGCAGCCAGCAGGAGCTCCTCTCCTGAATCCAGTTTGGCAAAAAGCTTTATCTGGGATGGGCCACAGGTCACTGCCAGCCCCAATCACAGGGAAGAGCGGGAGTCACAGGGGGCAGGGAAAGGGAAGCAGCAAGGGGAAGACAGAATGTAAGCTGAAGGGATGAGTTAGTACATCATGGGCTGCTGGAGTCTTGCTCTAATGTGTTTTCAGATGCTTGTGGTGCAGATGAAGAAGCTGAGGTCTCAGCACAGTGGCCCGACCTGCTCAAGAACATGCAGCTGGCAGTGAAAACACTGTGCTTGGCACTGAGCTTACTTTTCCATATCCTGCTGTGTCCTAACTCCTGAGTGGAGAGGGAGGAGATGAGCAGACAGAGTGAGGCCCAGGAACAGTCCCTTCACAGGGGGATCTCTGCCTGGCTGCCTTCCAAGTGACCGAATGGATGCACAGTGTCTGGAGTCTGGAAATCACTGCTGCAGGGTTGGGGAAGGGATGGAGTTCTTGCCTTTGAGAAACTGGCCATGAAAAAGAAAGGCTGTGTGCAAGGGGGTGAGGGAGCCCAAATGAAGCAGCGGCTCAACAGTGCAAAGAAGAATGAGGAGTGTACTCCCACCGGTGATAGTCGTCACCATCTTGACAACCCCTGTGCACAAACTCAGTGATTCCAAACTGCATTGAACTTCACCAAACAAAACCAAACAGAGGAGCCTCCTAAACTTCCCCCTATCTCTCCCCAAATACTCTAAGCTTCTCAATTCTCCAAACTTCTCCAACCCTAATTCAAACCTCCAATCTTCCAGAAACCCACAACTCTCATGCAAAACAACTTTGTAGATTTGTCTGCAGTATGATTATGGCCAACCCTCTTTCTTTGACTGAATCAGGAAACTCTCTCATCCCTCTTCACCATGCCCTTTGTGGGCTCCTGGGCAACATTAGGATGGAAAGTTCTTTCTATTCTCAGGGGCTACAGGAAACCAGTGAGGGCTCTCTCAGGCCCTCCTCCAGCCTCGTCCTTCCCCATGCTGGCTCAGTGAAGAAGTCCACTTTGGGGACACACTTACTTTCTTGGGTGCCCACTTGGGGAGTGACCACAGTGCCTTGAAGGAAACACAAGTCCCTCTCAGATCTTTTCCCATTTTTCTCCTTTGTGTTCTGTTATAGACCCCCTTACTCACTCTTGGTGCTAACCCCAGATGTGGGAGGGGGTGCTAATTCCAGATGTGGGTTGGGGATAGGATGAGGGAGCTGTTCTCAAGGATCCTATCAGCCTCTAACTCTGTTACAGACTTTTCTTCTTTTCCAGTCAGTTTTTTTTTTTTTAATTAAGTCATGGCAGGCAAGAAAAAAATCCTTTTAGCTAATATTCTTCTCCAGAATCACAGCAGTTGACATTTACGGGGTGCTTACTATATACTAGGCACTGTTCCAAGTGTTTTACATATTTCATATGATCCTCATGGCCTTTTGAGGGCAGTACTCTTGTTGTTACACACTTGCTATATAAGACAATTGAGGTAAAGAGAGGTCAAGTAACTTGCCCATGTGCCAGGTGAGGGTTGGAGCCAGTATTAGAAGTCAGGCAGTCTAACTCCAAAGTACATGCTCTTAATAAGTTCTCTACTTTTCTGTTTCAGTCCTATACTGTAGCTCCTTAATCTTAGAAGCCAAGAATTTGATATTCCCAGGTTCTTCCCAGGATGATTTTCTCATATATTTTTGTCTGGATGGTAGAGGTCATGGAATACAAGGTACATGTGGAGGCTGGGGTGGGGAAAAGACGTCAATTAATCTTAACATGCCTAGTGACTTTATGTATCACAAATATTCTGAGAAAATTAATTTGAAAAGCATGGTAAGATAAGACCATTATTTTATGGACAGGTCCCTGGAAAGTTAGGTTGGGTCAAGAGAATCTTTGCCTCTGATGACGCAGCTGGGTCAAGGCAGGAATGAAACAGGACTGGACAGATCTAGAAGCTCAAGGCCCATGGATCTATGCATGTCCATGTCCCATTGTTTTATACCTGGTGGACAATGCTATTCAACCATTGCTACATTTCCTAGTGCATCTTCTGCTAGTAAAGCAACTTCCACCTGCAGAGTGAAGTTCGCATATAAGACAAAATCCATTTACTGTGGCTAACTTAAAAATAACAAGAGGGATATAAGCACAGAATGACCCAGAGCTAGGTAACCTGAATTATAAAATGTGGCATGCTGTCTGAGACTCTGAGGACCCAATCCCTCCTTGCTCACACATGTTCTATGGTACCAGCTTAACACACAGTTCATGAGCACAGTTCTGACTTTTGGACTCCTTGAAATCAAGGTTTAGGAAAGCCTAAGGCCTACTGAGAAATGCATTTTTCTCCTACCCACTTAAGTGTTGACTTCCAATTCCAGACCAAGTGTCCTTTGCATCATTAAGTCTCACCCCCACCCCTATTCCAGGGAAGACCATTCTTACCTCATCCCAAGTATATATTGATACAGAAGGATAATCATAATTCCAGTGAAATATAGGCAACAGGAGTAGGGGAGGGCATTCCAGTAAAGCAGGCCTTCGTGGAGCTCTAATGCAGGGCTTACTATGTCCTGGGCACTGTTCCAGGCCTTCTGCACATAACTCATTTGTATTCTCGCAATGATCTGTTGTGGATGGTTGTATCATTATTACAGATGGTGTGACTGAGGCACAGAGAAGTTGTGTGACTTGTCACAGGTTATATAACAAGTATGTGCCAAATAGACCAAGAATCTAACCAGTCTGGGTCCTGAGCTATGCTGCTTGCACATTACTAGTTATTAGCCTTAAATAAGGAATGACAGAAAGCCTCAACCATGATGGCAGTGCATGTAAAACTGTCTTAGGAATGGAAGGCTATTCTTTTATACCTGACCACATAGCTGGGCTTAATCTTGGATTTTGAAAGGAAGACTTGATACTGGGGCTGGGGGACAGTAATGAAGGACACATTAATAAAGTACATGCTATATGACAGCGATCATGCTAAGTTCCTTTACATATAGTTTCTCTTATTTCTTCCTCCTAGTCCCAATATTATCCTTCTCTCACACATAGTCCCTGGGGGGCAATTGATTCTTTCAGGCCCTCACGCTACACAGTGGTTGAGTTAGAATTCACAGCCTGCTCAGTCTGCCTTTGACGCTTAGTTTTTCCATTCTACTCTAGGAAGTTAAAGATGAATATCCTTTTCCAAAGGAAGAAAAGGGAAGTTAACTTGGTAAGTTAGAACTCTGGTGCTTTGCCACTTGAAGCAGCCCTCTAATATCCAATCCTGAAGATCTAGCATCATCTCCTGGATTCACTGGGACTTGGGGGGAGACAGTGGGAGGGATTTTGAGGTAGGGGAGTTTGTGAAATCTTAGCTAGCTCTCTCAGAAGCCAGTGATTGCTGTGATCCTGGACTACTCTCTGTGGTCCATGACCTAAGATAAGGTTTTTCTAGAAGGCAATTAAATGTCCCAACTTGACATAAGTTACGCTTAAGAGAAAGACATAACAAAGTGTGGAAGCCCAAACTCAAGACGATCCCTCATTTTGGAGCTGCATTCTGGAACTAAGAATGCAATCAGTGCTTTCCACCTATTTTATTGAGAAGTGAATAATGGCTTCTTAGAGGCCCTGAAGTTCTATCACTGTCAGGGCTACAGCCTAATAGTTTATTAAGAGGAAACAGAATTACTCTTTAGGGAGAGAGTCTAAGTCCTAGAGTCCATCTTGGCTTACTTCTCTTCTTCAAAATAGGCTCTGATTTTTGCTTGGGAATATCTTAATATTTTTCCCTTAACTACCAAGCCAGTTTTGGGGCTGCCTGATATCTGGCTTCTCATTCTCAGCATTATTAAAAATTGGATTTCCCAATCCTCTGACTGTATTGATCCAAGTTCCTCAAGGCTTCAGGTCCACAGATAGTGGTATTCTGGGAAGAAAATAATAGGGGTTGTAGAAGTCACTTTATTTTCTGTCCATCCATCTACCACCTATCCATCCACCCATCACAAATTTTACTTAGTGCCCACCTGTAAAAGCTGGGTTAATGAAAAGTGCAAAGTGCAAAGGCCAGAAGTTGTAACAAGCTTGGCCTGTTTGAGGAACAGAAAGGAGACCAATGCAGTTAGAGGGTAGGGAATAAGAAGGATACCAGAGATGGAGGCAGGTGCCACCATGGTAAATATTATAGATTTTAATTTAATTACAATAAAACGTAACCACAGTATTCTAAGCAGCAGGATACTCTGAGCTAATATTATTTTAGGAAGACCTCTCTAGCTTCTTTTGGAGAATTGATTACAAGTGCATCAACAGAAAGGCTAGTTAAGAGGTATTGCAACAGCCCAGGCAAGACAATGGCTTGGCTTGTACTAGGGGATGGCAGTGGAGTCTGAAATAAGCAAATGTATTTAGGATATAATTTTGGGTAGTGCCAGCAGGGCTTGCTGGTGGGTAAGAGGTGGATGAGTAAGGAAAGAGAGAGGAATGTCAGATTTCTGGCTTGAGTAACTGAATTACTACTGGTGCCATTGCCTGAGAAGGGGCAAGCTAAGGTTGGGCAAGATTAGAGAATCTAAGATCTTTTCAGCTTTAACTGTCCTTGACCCTGAATAGAAGCCAAAAGCAGGTACAATGCTGGTCCCCTGCTTAGCCTAGACTGCATTTTAGGCTGTTCTTTGATGAGTAGCTGTAGCGGTCACAGGAACAACATCTGAGTGTGCACGAAGTTCTGAGGAGGGCTGGTAGGTGAGGACCTTGGCACCTGGGCCAAGCTGGGGAGCAGACTTGCTGAGCCAACGCAGGCAGAAGCAAAGACTCTCCCTGATACTTGGCCATCTGGTCTAGAACCACATCTCATGTTGTTTCCTTTGCTACCTGAAGGGCACACAGGGATTAATTATGAGATGTCAAGAGGCACCTTTCATGCCTTAGAAAAATATGGGCTGGAGAAACTATCATGATTTTAATCACTTTCATTTATGCAGCAATGTTAGGGTTCACTTTGTATTCTCACAGACATCCTATTACTTGCTTCTCACTATAACCTGGCAGAAGTAGGTTCAGTTGTTCCTTTTATAGATGGAGAAACTTTTAATGAAATTAGGTAATATGCCTAAGAAGAGCCAGAAAGCTTATGAATAAGGGGAATGGGTGTAGTGATGAAAGTTATTTTATTTTTTTTAATGATTTGGGTGTAGGCAGTGGAAAGAGGGCTAACATTTGCTTTTAAAGTTTCTGGAGAAAAAAATATTAGCAAACACATGTGGTACCACATGGAAGGGAACAAAGATGCAGTTCTTCATAACAAGCTTGATAAACAGTTTATGTTCCTATGTCCTTGCATATCTGTCTTTTTTTTTTTTTTTTTTTGAGACAGAGTCTTGCTCTGTTGCCCTGGCTAGAGTGAGTGCCATGGCATCAGCCTAGCTCACAGCAACCTCAAACTCCTGGGCTCAAGCGATCCTCCTGCCTCAGCCTCCCGAGTAGCTGGGACTACAGGCATGTGCCACCATGCCCGGCTAATTTTTTCTATATAATTTTAGTTGTCCAGCTAATTTCTTTCTATTTTTGGTAGAGACGGGGTCTCGCTCTTGCTCAGGCTGATCTCGAACTCCTGAGCTCAAACAATCTGCCCGCCTTGGCCTCCCAGAGTGCTATGATTACAGGCGTGAGCCACGGCACCTGGCCTGTATCTGTCTTTTTTACCTCTAATGTTTTCTTCTTTATCCACATTGAGAACACCTATTCCTCCCTTAAAACCTAGCTCAGAAGTTAACAGCCTCCAGGGTAATTTTCTTACTCCATGGTAGGTGTATTCACACCATAGACATTCCAAACCACTCATCTTCCCATAGGCTGTAGCTTTTTGAGGACAGGCTCTGAGTTTTTTTTTTTTTTTTTTTTTTTTTGTGACAGAATCGCACTCTCTTGCCTGGGGTGAGTGCCGTGGTGTCAGCCTAGCTCACAGCAACCTCAAACTCCTGGACTCAAGCAATCCTACTGTCTCAGCCTCCCGAGTAGCTGGGACTACAGGCATGCGCCACCATGCCCGGCTAATTTTTTCTATATATATTTTTAGCTGTCCAATTAATTTCTTTCTATTTGTGGTAGAGACGGGGTCTCGCTCTTGCTCAGGCTGGT
>CAUYSK010001187.1:0-37170 GCA_963575035.1 Avahi laniger | reverse complement strand
TTCTTTTGTTTAGTGTCTTATTATAAAATTTGTTTCAGAATAAGTTATGTTTTTAGTTGTTTTCTTTTTAATTATATTTTAGTTGTTTATATATTAATAGAATAGTACATTTTTTTTTGGTTTTTTTTTAATTTTTATTTGTTTTCTTATTAATTAGTTTTTCATTTTTGCTTTTTTTAAAAAACAAAAAAAACAAAAAAAAAAAAAAAGGAAAATGAAGTGTGTGCCGACTCCCAGCTTTTGCCTGCCCCCTGCCTAACCAACAATTCTGAAAACTGGTAGCTATCCCTGGACCTGCAGAAGTAGTTTTCAGACTGTGTTCTGTAAGGTCTACAGAGGCCAAAATGAGGGGTTCTGTTCTTATTTGTTTTGTGTTTTGAGGCTCCCTGTAGCATTTCATTTAGAAGAAGTTTCATTGCTGTAAACATATTTGAAAATTTATAGTCTATCATAGAATCAATTTCTAAATTGCTAACTGTAATGCAATCTCGATAATCTCCAGGATTATATCCTGAGACCTTCATAATCCTCCAAAGTAGTATTTGCAAATAACCAGTACACAATGAGTTTTTAGTTTTCTCATCTGCAAAGTGGTCATAGTAATTATTCTATCATAGCATGTTGAGAGTGTTACATGAGATACTATGTTGAATAAGGAGACCAACGGAGCTGCATCAAGAGAACTGACTGATGGGCAACTCTCTCTCTATGTCTCTCTCTCTAGTTAACTGCCTTTCCCTTGTACATCAGCTTTGGAACACATGGGATTTTAGTTCATGCTAAAGGGAAAAACATTATTATAAACTATGGAATTTCATCAATAGATAATCATAACTACAGATGTCCACTTAAAAATGGCAAGGGCCTCCCAAGCTAGAGGACCCAAAGCTCTGAAAATACCTTGGCCTGAGATCTGTTCACCTGTCTAAGAGACGTCTATAATGCTGCACCAGCAAACTACCCCAGGCAAAGAAAATCTCAAAAGGACACTTTCATTTTTAGTAAATAAAATAATTGGAGAATCTAACTCCAAGAACAATAAAGATCAATGTAGAAGTCGGTACATAGTATTTATTGACCATAGCCCTGGGTTGGTGCCCTCCCCAAGAAATTTAGAGAGTAAGTAGATTTATAGCATACATCTGAAGTGCAGTTTAACAATACAAGAATCCTCAGGTGGCTGGGCGAGGTGGCTCAAGCCTGTAATCCTAGCACTTGGGAATCCTAGACGGGAGGATCGCTCAAGGTCAGGAGTTTGAGACCAGTCTGAGCAAGAGTGGGACCCCATTAGCCGGGCATGGTGTCACATACCTGTGGCCCCAGCTACTCGGGAGGCTGAGGCAGGAGGATTGCTTGAGCCCAGGAGTTTGAGGTTGCTGTGAGCTAGGCTGACACCATGGCACTCTAGCCCAGGCAACAGAGACTCTGTCTCCAAAAAAAAAAAAAGAATCCTCAGGCAAAATCCAGGGGAACAGATAAATGCTATAGGAGTTTCATGGTAGAAGAGCTTGAGGTGGTGAGGCAAGGTGCCACCTTGGCACCTTGGATGAGGGTGAGCCAAGGATGCTTTAGTATTTCCTTCCGTGGCAAGGGATGCTGATGGAATGGCACACAGGCAGAATAGCTTAGTGGTGGAAAGCTTGAGCTGTGTGCTCTGATCCTGGCTTCCTGAATACAAATCCCAGTCCTAACTTTTCCTATTTCTGTGATCTCGGGAAAATTACTTAACTTCTCTGTGTCTGTTTTCTCATCTGTAAAATGGATTTTGATAATAGTTCCTGCCCACATAGGGCTGCTGTAAGCATTAAATATTTCAATGTTTGTCAAGTGCTCAGAACAGTGCCTGGCATGTAGTAAACACTGTGTCAGTGTTTGTCAAATAAAATAAATAAGAATCTGAAACCAAATAAACCTGCTTTTTCCCAACTCTATGCACAGCTCGCAGTGCTTTGATGGGAAAAGGGAGCTTTTTTGAGTCTCCAAAACAGATGGGCTTAATTTTTTTCCCCTCCTAAGATTGGTGGACTATTTCTAGACACACAGGAAAACAGTGAACTACAGAATGGTCTTGAAAGTCATGCTGCTTGCTCAGTGGTTTATGCAAATTCTCGTAGATGGAACAGAAAGAAAATTTAGATTAAATGAGGTATTCTAAAAAGCCCAGTTCCTTCCCACATTCCTGGTCCTGCATGGTGTGAGTTAAGGACACTAGTCTTTGAGAGTAATTGCTCCTTCTGGTGAGACGAATTAGCTCCTCTACAGTCCCCAGGTATTGTTGAATATGTTACCTTTTCCAATTAGGAACTCTAAAAGAAGTTGTATTTTTTTGATTCTGTAATTTAAAATGTTCTGCTCTCTTGTACTGAATGTAATTTGGCATAAGTAGAATTAGATGAGCTACCTTGTCTACCTAAGTTGTTATCACCCAAGCACTGATTTGAAATAGCACCTAAAGAGAAGAAGAATATAAATCTGTATGTGAGTCTTGGAGGTAGAGCAACTTAAATTGCGAAATTGTCAGCTAAGACAACAAAGCTATTCCAAAGGTTTCTTTCTAGCACCAAATTACAGTCTGTCCAAACAAAGAAAATTAAATTAGACTGCTTATAAATTAAACCTCTTCCACTAGCAAGATTGCTCTGCCCTAAAGGAAGTGTTGATCTCAGGCAATAAGCAGCTTCAATGACCTGACAGCTGGATCTGCCACAGAACCTATAAAGCCATTCAAAAAGGTCATCCTCTTCTCTCTCCCTGGCTCCTACCTTTCTCAAAGAGAATGAAATTGACACCAGCAGGTGGTTTTGAATTATAGCTGGTAGCAGATCTATCTAAGGATCAGACATTTGGCATGTTCATCACTTTAGAGCACTGTGTTTACAAAGTTTGTCTCCCATATTTATGGGAAGCCACATTCGTGGTGTGATGTTAGGGGCACCATCCAAAGATTGGTAAACTACAAAATTTCTTTTCCACTGCTCTTCTGTAAGGTTTGAAAAGCTCTTGCTGGAGTATTGTTCTTGTGGGTTGGGTTAGGGAAAGGATCTGAAAACTTTTCCTATGAAGGGTCAGGTTGTGAATATTTTAGGTTTTACGGGCCCTACAATCCCTGTTGGAACTGCTTAAGTCTACCAGTGTAGCATGAAAAGGAGTCATAGACATATGTAAATGAACAACTATAGCAATGTCCCCATAAAACTTTATTTATAGAAAAAGGCAGCCAGCCAAATTTGGCCTGGGGAAGTAATTTGTGGACAGAAAAATAATTCAACAACAAAAAACAGCTACTTACATAAAAAATAAAATCAGAAAACTATTGGGTTTCTTTCTTTCTTTTTTAAACCTGGAAGCTAAGAATACAAGGGAACAACATGCACACACTTGTAAATAGCAAGATTTCTATAACCAGTGAAGATATCTTTCACTTGTGGGGGAAAAGAGAGCATGTTCAGATATGTAGAAATTCAGAAAGTATATCACCAAAGAACTGTTTGCTAAACTTCTAAGAAATTAATTCAGCCAAATGAAAATTAAGTCAGATCAAGAACTCGAGATGGGGGAAGACAATATAAAAAACAATGGTGAATAATGACTTGTAAAACATAGAGTAAAATTTAAATGGACAATTATAAATTATATGTTAAAAATATTTTTTATAAAAGGATAGACAGACTTTAAGAGAAAACTTAATAATACCCTGAATTAAAAGCAACTATAATCAGAAGAGTTTGATATTGGCAGAGGATTAGCAAAATATATCCTTGAAATCTAGACATCCTTAGACATCACTGAAATCTACAGTACAGATATAAATTCAAGTTTATATGGAGACCTACGTGACAAAATTAGCACCATGTGCCAATGGGAAAATGGTGGAAAATGATTTATTATCACATCAGAACAACTGACTAGCTTTCTGAGAGAAACTAATGAAGGACCCCTGTCTCGTAATATATAAAAATAACTTGCAGAAGATTTGACCATCCATGTAAATTTAAACATCAGAGGACTATGTAACTAAATATTTGTTAAATGTTGAGGTGAGGGGGCCTTCAAAAGCCAGATAAGAAATTTATTATTTTTTCATTAAAAAGTTGATGGTCTGGAGCAGAATTGTTTGTGTAAAAAAAAAAGATAAAAAATTGACAGGTTTGAATCCATAAAAATATAAAGTCAATGTATAAACAAAATATAGATAAAAGATAGAGTGGGAGAAAATATTCAGGAGAGTGCCCCAGTTGACTTCAGAATGCAAAAAAAAGTAAAAGACTTTTTTGATAGGTCCTACCAGGTCTGCCTTGGACTGTAGCACCATTTAATTCCCACATATAACCTGAACTCTGAACTTTGATTTGGGGAAATAATTGCATACAAAAACAAACAAATAAGCAAATAAAAAGATGCAAAAACAAACAACAACACATAATACAAATGTAAAATCTTCTTTTCCCTTAACTGAGAATAAACATTGTTTTTGTGGGCCCTACAGAATCAGTGAAAGAAATAATCTATGCTCCTAGAGCTGGGTATATAAAGACAATCCCCCTACACAGTTACGCATACATACTTACACCCAATCTACTACCCATAAATTGAGAATACAGAAAAGAATCACATTGTCTGAAAAGACTCTGAAGGTCAAAATAAAAAGACCGATCTGAGAAATGAGATTAAATGTCTTTGTATGGAAACAACTCATAAGAAACAAAAAATAAAATTTAGAAATTGTTAAATGTATATTATCAAAATAATTTCTTAAGACAATGAGCAATAAAAGGGAAAAGAAGTAAAATCAGAAAAGGCTGCATTTCCATGAAAGTATGATTATTAAATTTTAAAATGAAGTGGAGGCAGTGAATAGCGGATTGGCTAGTGCAGGAAAACAATTCAGGTATTAGAAGATCAAATCAAAAAATTTTTTATTCTGAAAGAAGTAAGTACTCAGGAAATACAGCACCCTCTTATTTTTCTAACTAAATTATATCAAGAAATACTATAGCTAAGGTCAATCAAAATAATGCACAAAAGAATGAAGAAGATATCAAAAATGATGATGATAAATCTTAATTTGTATACAAGTAACAGTTAAGAAATGAATATAAAATTTAATGAAAATATTAAAATTCTTGGAATTTTACATTTTCTTGAAATTCTTGAGCAAGGAGGACTAGAATGTAACTATCCATAATGGATCCATATCTGAACAGTTGATTCCTATACAACATGATAGGTAGTTTCAGGGGATAGAGGAATTAAATTTTTTTTCTAAATTTATTAGCCTTTATGGAGGGTACTAAAAGATACTATTTCTCATTTGTTAAATATATATATATGTATAAAATATGTATATTTGCTTTAAAGGTAATTAGCAGGAAAATGGAATGTATTATTTCCAAATCAGAGAATGTATTACTTACAAATAAAACTTGAGCAATATAACAAATGAGCTTAAAAGGAAAAAATAAGGAAGCATAGAAAGCAATAAAACAAGCAGGTATGAAATTGACGATACATATTTGGTTATTAAAACTAGTGTGAATAAAGTCAAGTTCTCCTAAATTTCAGATTGGTTTGAGATACGCACCTAAAATAAAATTACTTACAAGAGTTCAAATAAAAAAGATGGGCAAATGTATGTTAGGATAGAAAGAAAATCAAAATAATTCAATCTGCAAAGATTCTCTTTTAAAAAATCTATAGTCCCAAATCAGAGGCAACCTGGTATCCAGCCACAGGGAACTGGCTAAATAATTTATGGCACATTCACAGGATGGAATGCAAAGAGTTAGCAATGAACATTCAGTGTTATGTGAGTAAAATGAATTACAAAACAATGTTATACTGCATGATCGGTATCGCACCAATGTGAATGGTATTTTGAAAATATATATCCTCCTTGGATCCTGTACTTCGAGAACATTGAAGTGGCCTCAATTATATCTTTGCTTAATGAATTGCTTGGTAGGAGTAAACCAGTCATGCCGTTCTCTCCACAGCAGATTGGAGGACTCGTGCAATAGTACAAGGTGCATACACATACAGGCTGTGTATAAAGGACAACAGACCTGGAGGTGGTTTGTGATAACTCTACCTAAAAATGACAGGAAGGTAGCAAACAAACCCAATCTGGTCTTCTAAGGGAAGTAAAAGTGCTAAAGCATTTAATGAACTTGGATCAGATATGCAAAGAGAAGGCTTCAATCTGCTTCTCCATTTGGCCTGGTGAAATCATTGCCTTTGAAGCACTTGGATGTGGAGTGACTACACAGCTGATGCAACTGCTTACCGTGGTATTGCACGTCCTTGTGCACCCTGAAATAAATCCTCGGTATGGAAAGTAGTCTGTGATGTTTCCTCTTGGGTGAGACCTTACAGTACTTGAAATATATATATGCATAAATCTGAGTACTGGTATTTCTCATGATTTTTATTTCATTCTTGTTACGTATCTGTAATCGTTTAAATTTTCTATGATGAATATGCACTATCTATGCAATAGAAATGCAATAAAAAGTCTTCAAAATTAAATTTAAGTTAAAGGCAAGTTAATTTTATAGATGAATAACAATGCTTTCAAAGCAATGGGGTAGTATGCATGTACTAAAATATTTAAAATTATTCATATTCTTTGACCCAGTCATTGCATTTCTGGGAATCTATCCTAAAAATTATCTTTGATACAGAAAAAGCTTCATGTACAGAGTTATTTATCAAAGCATTATTTATAATATAATTCAGAACTGGAAGCAATATTCACTAAAGAAAATTTAGAAATACCACTTAATGGAATATTAAAGAGTAAAAGATAAGGCATACCACAGGTTTGTAGTAACATAGAAAACTGCTTATGAAGAGCAAAAAATCATAACTAGGGGTAAGGACTATTTTTATAATAAAACATTATATAAACTACATATTTTTAAAAATAAAAATACAAGAAAGTAGAAGCAATAAGCACCAAAGCTTCCCCCCACCCCTTGATGAGATTTGACCATAAATACTTTCTTCTCCGGTGGTGAAATCAGATAAACCTGAATTATCTGGTAACACACTCAGTCTGTGTTCAAGCGTCTGTAAAGAGGCTTGGAGCCTCCTGACAAAATGCCAATCCCTGCAATGCCCAGTTCGGCCACTTTTGACTGGAGGATGCCACTTGCAGCTGCCCAGTGCTCTCTGGGAATGGAAAAGAGAGAATGATGGGAAAAAAGAAAGTAAAACCCACCAGGGACAGGAAGCGCACTGGCATCGCGTAGTCTTGCTCAGAGGTGAGAGCAGGGTGTACTAAGCCTTGATGGGGATGGGGGAACAAAGCTTTGACACCTCTCCTTGGCCCCAAGTATGTCCGAATGCACCATCTTGCTCCAAAGGCCAAGAACAGCCACCTGAAGAGAAGGTTTGGCCCATTTGGGGTGAAGAAAAAAGTGACAGCTTGTTTACCTGCTTTTCTCTGGGACATGTTCCCCAGGTATCCTTGAGTTCCTGTGTCCAGTTCGGTTCATAAATATTTATTAAGCAGCAGTTCATTCAGTCACTTATGCCGCAATATTTATTTTCCACTGTGTGGCATGCATGGCGCTGGGCTGACAGTCTCTGTTCTCTGTATGATGGGAATTCAGACTTAAATCAAAATCTTAAATAATCTGTGAACACTGACAGGATATTTGATAATTTTAAGACACTCATTCATTTTTGGAAGTGTGAGAATGTGAAAATATTTCGTGAATTTTTTTAAAACAAAGAATCCTTATATTTTAGAGAGACAGACTAAAGTAACTAAAGATAAAATATAATATTTGAGGAGGAAGTGAGACAAAAAGATACAAAAGATAAAAGATCCATATATTGTCAGTTGTTAAAGCAAGAAGATAACAGGGTTCAATATATCTCTCTACTTCGTGCATGTTTCGAAATTTTTATAATAAAATGGTTTACTTTATGAACATACAAAAAACTAGATGCTGTTGAATAAAAATGATTGCCCAGAAACATGAAACATTATGAACTGAGGTAAGTGTTTTGAAGGAATATACTCATAGGACAATAGAACTGAGAAAATGAGTAGAAGGGAACTTAACCTCAACTGAACCATCGAGAAAGTTCCTGACTGACGTGAGGAGGAAGAGCTGTTATTCCAGTGAAACAACAGAGGGGCTGAAGCATTCTGAGCAGTGGTATCTGCCTGTGTCTAGACCCTTAGGTGAGGAACTGCATGGAATATTCTAGAACTAAAGGATGACTGGAACATAAACAGTGGCTCAAGTTTAGTGAGATTAGCTATAGAAGTCAGACTGGGCCAGACCGTGTCCTGGGGGTTTTAGGCCATCCTCAGGATGTGATTTTTTGTCCTAAGCACAATAAGAAGCCATTAAAATGTGGTGACATGCTCCTATTTGCATTTGACAAAAGTTACCAGGGCTGCAATGAAAAGAACAAGTGGCTAGAGGGGAGGACAAATGGACTTTGGAAGGCCTGGTGAGAGGCTATTGTAATATTGCGGTAAGGGATGGACACAGGTGGATGGCATTGAGTAGTGTTTAGAGGGTAATGACCACATGACTTAGTGATGAATTAGATATGAGCGACTAGGGAGAGAAGGTTTCAAGGATGACTGGCCTAGCACTTTACGCAACAAAGATTAATAACAAAAGTCCCCACTTTAAGAGAGTTCATAGTCGAGGGTGAGAAGATAAGCAGTTTCCACCTAAAATGTTAAATGCTAAGGTAGAAGTAAGCCCAGAGATCCTAGGGGAGCACAGATGTGAGTAAACTTATGCCAGCCTGGGGGTCAGAGATTGCTTCCCAGGAAATGCACAGTTCAACCAAATCTGCAATAGGTGAATCAGAGTTAGTAGGAAAAAGAAGGTAAAAGTGGTGTTTCAGTAAAGGCAACAGGATGAGCAAATTAGTGGAAGATGTAAAACAGCGTGAAGTGCAGGGTGAGGACCAGAGTGAAGCAAGGGAGGTGCTCAGAGCACAAGATTGAAGGAGAATTCATTCTCAAGTGTGCTTCTAGGATCCTGAGGGTCAGTACCTCTGTAAATTTTGCACCATAGACCCCCCCTTGCTTGCATATTCTAAGCCCTGCCCCGACGATGTGTCTACTTACTGCTGCATGGATTTGATGCAGAGGCTAGTAGGAGATGCAGTAGCCAGAGTGAGATAATGGAGAGTCTTGTTTGGTGCACTGAGAAGTTTGGACTGCACTCTGTAGCAACAGGAAAACATCAAAGGGCATCATGCTCGGGAGTTAAGGGTCAGTTTTATATTTTGGATGGATCTTTCTGATGTAGAATGGTCAGAGAAAGACTGAGAGAAGACAGAGAGATCTGTTAAGATGCTATTATTTTTTTTTTTTTTTGAGACAGAGTCTCGCTTTGTCGCCCTGGCTAGAGTGAGTGCCGTGGCGTCAACCTATCTCACAGCAACCTCAAACTCCTGGGCTCAAGTAATCCTTCTGCCTCAGCCTCCCGAGTAGCTGGGGTACAGGCACGCACCACCATGTCCCGCTAATTTTTTCTATATATATACTTTTAGCTGTCCGATTAATTTCTTTCTATTTTGAGTAGAGACGGAGTCTTGCTCTTGCTCAGGCTGGTTTCGAACTCCTGAGCTCAAACAATCCGCCCGCCTTTGGCCTCCCAGAGTGCTAGGATTACAGGCGTGAGCCACGGCGCCCGGCCCTGTTAAGATGTTATTGCCTCATATTCCCGGGGGCGGATTAGTGATGGCTCATTTACGATGATAGTATGACAGAGAAGAAGAGAAGTTTACATATTCAAGATATATGTAGGAAAATTTGGAAAAAGATGAGTCAAAGATAACTTGTAGTTTTCTCATTTGAGTGAGTCGATGATGACACCATTTACTGAGATTTCCTAAATGCATGTGTGTATACAGACACACACACACACACACACACAATGTTCATATGCTCAAAAAGCCACTGTGCTATTTACTGCTTTCAGCCACCATATTTCCTATCCATACTGTTCTGTCTAGGAAAAAACAAAACCTCAGCGCCTTGTCTAGTTTCTACACCGTAGCTTTGTTCTCAAAATGTTGTGGCCATGAATATTTTTAAGAATTAAGTTTAATTTTAAAAGCAGTAGATAATGGAGGTTAATGATCGGCTATATAAAAAAGAATACTTTTTCTTTTTAACATGAAGGAAAACAGGCTCATGACTATAAGCTCTGTTAGATCAAGTGGCATGTTCCTTTTATTTATGATCCTATCCCCAGCAGATAAAATAGTTCATGGTATTAAGAAGTATTTTAAGTTAGAAAGATCAGGTAAGTTTTCTATGGTACAAGCTGGCCCAAAATTCTATGGCTTAACAATCACTTGTTCTTGCTCATGTGCCTGTAGGTTAGTGGGGTCAGCTGGATGAGGGTCCACTAAGCTGGGGTTAGCTCCAAGACATGGCCAGCATTCAGGTCATTGCTGCAAACATATTTCAGGCCTCCATTTGTGTTACATTTGCTAATATTCCATTGGCTAAAGTAAGTTGCATGGCCAAGGCCAAAGACAAGGAACAGAGGGAATCCTCAGGTTCCAGGGGAAAGAGCTACTGCTAAGCCACAGGGCAAAGGATGCGGGTGCGGAGAGGAGTGAAGAGCTGGGGTAATTTAATCTACTACTGCCCACGCTCTTGGTCATAATTATTTACATCCCTCCCACGTGAAAAATACACTCAGCCCCATCCCACAACCTCCAAAGTCTTATCTAATCATGGTATCAAGTTCAAAGTCCAGGACGTCATTGCCTATATGAGGTCCAGATTTGATTTCTTTTAATCTAGAGTTAGTTTCTTTTTTGTTTTCAAAAAACTAAACCTTTTATTTTGAGATGTTTTGACATGCTTCATAATTTATTTTATTTTGAGGTTATGATGGTTAATCTTATGTGTCAATTTGACTGAGCCATAGGGTGTCCATTTTCTTAGCCAAACATTATTTTGAATGTTTCTTTGAGGTGATTTTGGATGAAGTTAGCATTTAAATTTACTAACTGAGTGAAAGTGATGTCCTCCCTAATATGAGTGGGTCCCATCCAATCAGCTGATGGCCTGAATAGAACAAAATAGGCTAAGAGAATAGCCTTCTTGCCTGGATGCCGTCAGACTGACACACTGGCTTTCCTGTGCCTTCAGTCTACCGTCCTTCTGAGTGAAACTACACCATCGCTTCTCCTGGTCTCAGGCCTCTGGACTCAGACGCTGCACCACTGGCTCTCTGGAGTCCCCAGCTTGCCAACGCACCCTGCACATCTTGTGACCGATCAGTCTCCATAATCATGTGACACAGTTCCTTTTGGAATCCAATTATTTATTATAATAAATTTTTACACACACACACAGAGGCAGCCCCTGAGTTAAGGATGAGATATGTTCCTGAGAACGTCTTTAGATTGGATTTGCATGTAACTAAGATGAACAGCACATATACAGTAATAAATAATAATAACAATAAAATAATGGCTCACATGTGGTAATAATAATACAGTGTAATATTATAATTACGGTAATGATAATACCCCTGTACTGTAATAATTAAGTTACAGGAACTCTTGTGCTCGCTTTTTTAATTCAAACAAACAGAACATAAAAACAAACTCATACAAAAATTCAGATGGGAGACAGGAGAAATTTAAAAGAAAAATATTAAAGGTTAATACTCAATGTTACATCAATGTCTCACTTACTGGAAGGGGCATTTCTGAGGCAAGAAGGTAGCTGACATCAATTGGAAGATGCTGATGGAGAGGGTGCCGGAGAGGATGGAGTGGGTGCTGGAGAATCGGGATTTGATTCTGTCGCTGGAGGAGGAGAGCTGACCACCAAAGTCGGTTTCTTGAGAGAGGTATCTAGGGTTGTCTGCACAGCCTTTCTCTTTTATGCATCCTAAATGGCCTTGTAGCAGCTGATGTTCTCGCTAACTGCACGGTAAACCTTTGTAAGCCGCTCAATGTTAGGATCTTGCTCCTCGAACTTAGCAAATCCTGCTTCAATGACATGAAAGGTTTCAGCTCATTCTTTTGACATAAAGTTTCTTGCTCTGGGTCTTCTGATTCTTCGTGTTCTTGTGTCTCTGTCAGCTGTCTATCTATTTGTGAGACCCACTGCTAGCCTAAAGATGCTGTGCCTACGAACTGCTTATGCCGTGCGGGTCCGTTTACCTGCACGGAAGAAACTAGTTCCCAAATTATTTAGTTATAAATTGAATTATAATTGAATTATAAATTTAATTATTTAATTATAAATTATTCTTATGGGGGGCCTTGGAGGCCTGTTTGTAAATACAAAACACCCTAAGTTGGGTCGTCCACAACCGGCGAATGCCTGTATGTATGCACACACATACATAGCCATGTGCCACAGGACATTTTGGTCAATGACAGAAGAGCATATAGGATGGTCCCACAGATGACAACAAAAGCTGAAAAATGCCTAGCACTTAAGTGACATTGTTAAGGAACCCGCAAAAGGGCTTTTTATTTCTAGACTCAGTTGCTCACCTAACAGAAAGCCAATTACTGAGACAATGAGGCTTGTCAAGGAAGAAAGGAAATTTATTGTGGAGGATATCAACGAGGAGGTGGGAGGACGGCCTCAAATCCGCCTCGCCGACTGATGGAGTCAGAGGTTTTTCTAGAGGTGAAATGAATAACGCATGAAGTGAGTGAGCAGCATTACGCGTTTGGGGTGGAGTGCAGGGCATGCAAGCGCAGTGAGAAATCATGCTGGCACATACATGGCATCATCAAAAAGTGGCGGGTGAGCCCCTCCCAGGGCAGAGATTTTAGTAGTGTAATGAGCTAGGGGTTACTATGGGTCCTCCTTTCAGTCTGGTGCGCATGCGGGTGCTGGGAGTAGGTCGCTTAGCGGGTCCTTGGGCAAGATTTGTGGTGGAACGCTACTTACCTTGCCTTTGCTGAACGATGGTTAGTGTAAGGCCTCGTCATTATCTCCTTGATGCAAGGAGGGTTCCCCCGTTTCTGAAAAATTACTCAAAATGGAGGGGATCAGTGAAACAGAAAATCACAAAGTCCTAGTCAGCAAATCTTACTGGCCTGGGAACTTGAAACATAAGAGAACTGCAAAAAGGCATTTTTGTTCACGAAGCTGGTTACAACATCATAGCCACTGTTCCATCGTAGTGCAATGCATTATTCATTTGTTTGTGGCAAAGCTGGTGTAAACATACCTGCTGCTCAACCAGTCATACGAAAATATAGCACGTACAAGTATGTACAGTACATAATACTTGATAAAAATAATAAATGACTAGGTTACTTGTTTATGTATTCACTATACTATACTTTCAAATCATTAGTTTACAGTATACTTCTTCTGCTTATAAAAAAATGTTAACTGTAAATCACCTCAGGCAGGTCCTTCAGGAGTTATTCCAGAAGATATTTCTATTATAGGAAATGACAGCTTCGTGCATGCTATTGCCTCTGAAGACCTTCTAGTGGGACAAGATACGGAGACAGAAGACAGTGATGTTAATGAACTTGACCCTGTGTAGGTCTAGGCTAATATGTGCTTTTGTGCCTTAGTTTTTAACAAAAAAGTTTAAAAAGTAAAAAAATAAAAAAATTTTAAAAATATAAAAAAGCTTATTGAATAAGGACATAAAGAAATGATTTTTATACAGCTGCACAATGTATTGTATTTGTCTTTTTAAAAGTTTTTGACACATAATAATTGTATATATTTAATGGGGTACACAGTGATATTGTGATATAAATAATACATAGTGATCAGATCAGGATAATTAGCATATTTATCATCTCAGACATTTATCATTTCTTTATGTCTAGGACATTCAATGTCCTCCTTTTAGCTATTTGACACTATATGTTATTGATAACGGTAGTCATCCGATACTGGTGTAGAATACTAGAACTTATGCTTCCTCTATAGCTGCAATTTTGCATTCTTGAACAAATCTCTCCCTATCCCCCACTTCCTCCTACCCTTCCCAACCTCTGCTACCCTCTGTTCTACTTTTTATTTCTATGAAATCAGCTTCTTTTTAGCTTCCACATATGAGTGAAAACATGCAGCATTTAACTTTCTGTTCCTGGCCTATTTCACTTAAGATGATATCCTCCAATTCCATGCATGTTGCCACATAGGACATGATTTCATTTTTTTTATGGCTGAATAATATTCCATTATGTGTGTGTGTGAGTGTGTGTGTGTGTGTGTGTGTGTGTGTACTACATTTTCTTTATTCATCTGTTGTTGGACACTTAGGTTGATTCTATATCTTGGCTATTGTTTGTGTTTTAAGCTAAATGTTATTATAAAGGGGTCAAAAAGTTGAAAAATTTTAAAATTTTATAAATTAAAAATGTTACAGTAAGTTAAGTTTAATTTATTACTGAAAAAAGAGCAAATTTCTAAATAAATTTAGTAGCCTAAGTGTATAGTGTTTATGAAGTCTACAGTGGTGCACAGTAATGTCCTGGACCTTCACATTCACTCACTACTCACTCACTGACTGACTCACCCAGGGCAACTTCCGGTCCTGCAAGCTCCATGGTCAGTGCCCTATACCAGTGTACCATTTTTTATCTTTTATATCATATTTTTACTGAACCGTTTCTATGTTTAGATACACAAATACTTACCATTGTGCTACAGTTACCTGCAGAATTCAGTAGAGTAGCATGCTGTACAGGTTTGTAGCCTAGCAGCAGTAGGCTATTTTATACAGCTACGCCATCTAGGTTTGTGCAAGTACACTCTGTGATGTTCACACAATGACGAAATCACCCAACAACATGCTTCTCAGAACACATCCCTGTCATTAAGTGACACGTGACTATCCATATATCCTTCTGCTTCTCTGGAGAACCCTGACTAATACAGGGATATTTTGTGATGTAGTGTGAGTATTAACACAGATAGATCCCAAGTACCTCATCTTAGTCTGTTTGTTCTGCTGTAACAAGATACCACAGACTGGATAATTTATAAATAATAGAAATTTATTTTTCATTGTCCTGGAGTCTGGGAAGTCCTAGGTCAAGGCGGCAGCAGGGCTGGTGTCTGATAAGGGCCTGGTCTCTGCTTCCAAGATGGTGCCTTATTGCTGCATCCTCCAGAGTGAATGAACACTGTGTCCTCACATTGCGGAAGGGATGGAAAGGGAAGAGAGCACCCCCTTCAACCTCATGCCCTTTTATAAGGGTGCTAATCTTATTCATGAGGAGCCCTCGTGACTTAATCATCTCCCAAAGATCATACCTCTTAATAGTGCTGCATTGGGGATTTAATTTCAAGATGAGGTTTGGAGGGGATTACCATCACCCAAACCATAGCATCTCTCTACTCATTTCCTCCAATGGTAACATCGTAAAAATTATAGCGCGTCATCACTGCCAGGATATTGATGTTAATACAATCCACTGATCTTATTCAGATTTCCCCATTTTTCTTGCCCTCATTTATGCATGTGTCTGCATATGTTCTCTTCTACATAATTTTATCACATGTACAAGTTTGAGTATCCATCTCCACAGTCAAGATACAGAATAACTCCATTACTACAAGGATTAAAGACGTATTTTTGAATGGACAAATAGTGATTAAAATAGAAGGGGATTTCATGATTAGTTATTTAAATTACCCCCCTTTCTCCTGCCTTTTGTACTGTGGATATTTATCACTGAGCACTTCCTTGCTTCTCCTGCCAGGGGAGGTGCACTGAGGAGTTCACAACAGTGGGATGTACCACAAGCCCATGAACTCACAAGGAGAAAGTGTATCATCTACTGGGAGCAGCCATTCCAGTCAATGTAAGTAATTTTAAAATTTAATTTTACATTAAAACAGCATGGGTATATCATGGAGTAGAAGGCAGTATTTTTTAATCCAAAATAAAGAATTCAAAGATATGCCTGCGCCTTGCAGTCATTTGAGCCTTATGCTTGCAGAAACTCCAAACTACAGAATAATCTTTAGTGTCCTAAGAGGTACTTTGGTAACAGCTTTGAAAAATACTTCTAGTTGTTTTTTCATCTGCTGTTTTGCACTTCCTTGTTCAGGGAATTCCTTAAGGCCGGGGACTTGGCAGTTCCCGTTTTATTATTCCTGGCAGTAGCCGGCACGAAGCTCACTGCAGAAGAAATGTTTAACTGATGCGGTTGGTTGACTTGCTCTGTGCCTTTCTGATATGATTCTCTATCTATATCCGTGATTAAAGAGTCATGCAAACCACAGATTGAATCTAGACTCTGTCCCTTACACTTATGTGACCTTAAGGAAACTACTGAACTTCTCTGAGATCAGTTTCCTTGTCTGTAAAATCTAGGATGTAATACCCACTTTATGGGATTATTGTAGGATTTAGAGGAAATATTATGTAAAGTATCCAGCATAATTGGTGATACTAAGTAGGGCCTCAAGAAATGAGAGCTGTTGCCATAGTGATGATGACACTGGGATGTTGATCCTGTTACATTAATCTTAACAACTGAAAGAAATCAAGGAAGAGCTGTAAAACAGATGAACAAAATGAATGAGGGAAGAAATTCTAAAAAATAAAAATCTTTTGCCCAACATCAAATATCAATTTCACTTCATCTGGTAAAAAGCTCTAAGTCTGCTCTAAGTCCACTAAGAAGAGACCATAATGTAAGCAAACAAAATCGTCAATATTCTCTTCCCTAAATCTAAGTATTACATGGAAATTCCAATTCTTACTCATATTTTCTAAGTGAATCAGGAATCAGATATAATCAATGATGTTATAGAGAAAACATTAAAAATAAAACAAATGTATCTAGGGGAAAGGGCTTTAAACAGAGCTTTGAGAAATGAAAGCCTCTAGAGTCATTTTTCTCTGTCCATTTTGATGAAAGCATTTTAACAAGATGCTCTTTTCAAGATGTATTATCGTGGAAGAGTGATAATATAAATAGATCTTTTCTCAGACCTGGGCATCTAATGAAAATGTACAATCTTCTGTTCTCAGTTCAGCGAGAAGTTCTGAGTGCCACATCCCCAAAATGGGAGGGTTCTTTGTCACCCTTTCTGTATCTGCTCAGCCTGAGAACATCACATCCTCCGCAACCTGGCCGTGAGTGCCACGCTCTTCGCGTTATTAAACTTAGTTCCTTCTTTAATCGGAAACCTTCATTTCCAAAGTGGTTCATGGCTATGCATCCATCGTCAGTGCTGGCTGGACGATGACTTCAAACATATCTTTAAGCCCCAGGATTCCTAAAATTTAGAGTCCTTTCCCTGATAACAAGCATAGATGAACTTCATGTCTGTCTAGGCAGGGCCTGGAAGTGGCTGTCTGCTGCGAAGGAATCCACAACTCTCCGGGGTGAGACGGCACAAGACGTTCCTAATGAAACAAATTCATGGGTCTTATTGAATGTCAAACATGGCCTACTTGGGGGCTTGGGTGTCCATAAATAGTACTTATTTTCCCCACCTGAATTCTGAACCTAGCAAGAGGTTTATTACATGGCTTAGGTGTGGAGAAATAATGGGCTGCCTAGTACTGAACCACCAATTACACAGATGCATCTGCTCAGGTTGGGCGGGACCTCCTTGGGCCTCCCTGGAGCCTTCCCTGTAAAGCCCGTGGTGTGGGTGACAGAGCAGAAGCCTGTGGCGTGATCAAGCACAGAAAGAAAGGTATGAGAAAAGGGTTGCTTTTTGTATTCTCAGGTTCTCATCCAAGTCTCACCAATCTAAGAAATCACCCTCTCTCCTGTGTGGGGCTACAGAAAGAGGACATGGGTGTCAGGCATTTGGAGCTTCTTCCAATGGAAGGAAAACCGAAGGAGTGAGAGACACTGTTTTTCTTCTAGCAGCTTATATTACGCCCAGCTTTCTCAATGTCAGCACTGTTAGCAATTTGGACCAGGTAGTCCTTTGTGGTGGGGGCTGCTCTGTGCATTGTAGGATATTTAGCAGTGTCCTTAGCCTCTACCCATTAGACGTTAATAGTACGTGCCCCCAAACTGCGACAACCAAAAATGTCTCCAGACATTGCCAAACACTCCTTTGTGGATGGGGGTAAAATCACCCCGAGTTGAGAACCAATGGCTTAGACTCCAGTTCTATTTGCTGTAAATTGTTTTGTTGAACACTTACTATCTGCCAACCTGGGGGTAAAGGTAAAAACGATCTAGTTTGGGCCTTAAATAGCTCGCATCTAGTGTACTTGCAGAGATGGGTCTAAGGAGCCATCTGGTGCTACCCATGAATGTCTAATTGTTCCCCAGCAATGGCCTTGAGTCAGGAAAACACAGTTTGACCACGTGGACATAGATCTGTTGTTCCTTCCATGACAAAATACCTCACTGGGAAACAGACATTTCTCTACAGAGCTTTTGATTTCTGTTTGGAGAATGACTACTGTACACAGGCTCGGCATTTGAAACGTTTGCCTGCAGCCCATGAAATTTGATTTCTCTCTGAGTGATGGGGGACCCTGTGTCCCCATGGCATCTGTGAGATCAAAGTCATTTAGCTCACAACAAATATTGAGGCCCAAACAGCTTAATCTTGACAGAAAGCAGAATCTCTAAGGAAAATTCAGAGTTTAAACAAAAATAACTCACTAATGCTCTTACCTGGTACTTCTGAAATTTATATATCAAATACTTTTAGCCATTCACTGATATGATTGTTATACTTAGGATATGATGTCAAATAGTCATCTTTAAAGAAGTAACATTCCATTTCCACTACCTAAATTTCATGGCCTAAATGTGGTGGCCTAAATGTAACGACCTCACAGGGTAACATTTTCTACGGAAGCTTTTCCACAAAGATGTCAGGTATCTGGGGCACAAATGATAGTGAAATTTGAGGCTGACTTCTTAAAAAATGATTTTAGCAGAATAGAAAGGAAAATAATGTCTTTTTATACTAGTAGCTCTCGCATTTTCTAGGGCACAGGCCCTTTTCATGAAAGATGCCCTTTGAGCCTTCCTGCTTTTCAATGCGTAGAAATAGCACCAGGAGAAATGGGAATATGGCTCTTGTTTTTAACAGAACGTTGAATTAGGGAGGGGGAAGGATAAGAAACTAAGAAATTCAAGTCAGTATACCTGAGTTCCAGACTCAGATCTCCATTTTTCTGTGAGATGATCTTTTATGTCATTTCTCTTTTATTATATTAAGATTTAGAAATGAGATTCTCTCTTTGAGTTTATTTATTTTAAAATAAAAGGTTTGCACAAGAAAAACTCTAAGTTCTCTTAGAGTTCTGAAATGTTATGAGTCTAAGGAGTTCAGTTTAAAAATATTATTGCTAATATTGCACAACTTTACTCATCCAGCAATATTTATTGGTAGCCTCTGCTCATGCACCATGTTCAATTCCAGGCACTAGGGTTGCCAATAAAGGGGATTGCTAATTTAGGCAAGTAAGCAAGTACAGATACTTTCACATGACAAGTATCAAAGGTTAAAATACTACTTTGAAGAGCCTCATAATGGTATCAGCATTATTTTTTTTATGAATCTCATATGTAAAAGAAAGTTTAGGAACTTACTGATAACCTTTAGGCATCTTGAAAAATGGAAATAGATTTTCTTCCCACCCTTATTAACAGAGCCACTAGAATGAGGTAAAATAAATTCAGATCAAGCAGAGGGATGGGGCAGGGCATGCCCAAGCCTATACTGGCCTGGAATTCTTCAGGGTCCACTCCCCCGTCTTCACCGCCCTCCTCTCAACACTTAATTCCATGTGTCTAGGGAATATTGACAATCATCCCACCAAACATCTAGAAACACACACACATATGCACACATACACACATGGGCGTGAGCTCCCTCAAATGGCTAGCTAAATCTGTGAAGGAACACTACAGAAACGGCACCACTCTTCTGAATTCAAAAGATCAGATTTCACTGAATATAGTAGTGTAAACATTTGAAATTTCAAACCACAAGAATCTTCATAGACAGAGAAAGCATGGTGTACTTAATATAAAAAGACAGTAAAAATTACTCCTAGTCAATGATAGTGAATCTTTCTTGGAAATCTTGGTTGATATTTTGGCTGTTGGACAACCCTGCAATTTAAAATGTTATTTGGTATTGAGCACAACATTTTCAAGTAGTGATTGCAGTTTGATCTTTCCTGTTTATAGTTAGGAAATTAGTGGTGGAGATTATAGAAAAAAGTTATTAGTGCTGTAGTTTTGCTTGTGATATAAATGAATCTCCTTTGAATGTTGAGATCTTTAAACATCCTCCTAAGTGGCATTTATTAATGTGCTTTATCATGTTCAGGAAATAGTAGTACTAAGTGCGAGTCTTTCCTTTCAGTGGAATAAGATAATATAAAAGGGGCAAAAAAAGAGTTTATTGCTCTTCTTTGAGCGTCTAAAAGGGAATTCTGAGAGATGCCACAATACTGGACTAATCCATTTACTTTGCAAATAGAGACTAGGTATAACTCAGTTTTTGAAGTTTTGTTTAATTTTGAACCCCTGACTCTATTGTTAATCGCTGTCAGTTTCCCCTGTAATAATAATAATCTGTTAAAATTTCAAACAGAAAGGAAGAAAATATTCTATCAGTAAGTAAGGTAGATATTATTCAAACAATATGAATTCCGCTAAGAGGAAGAAATGTGGAGGAGAGGGAACAGACCAGACAGTGCAAGCGAGAACGTAACTGAGATAAATTCATAGACCGAGTTGGCGTACCTGGGACATACTTGTTGCTGCTCCCCGATCTGTGCCCAGGTGACCCTACACACGGCTTCAGAATATTTTAAAACCCCAGCAGCAATGATGCCTCAATCATCCTGGGCACTAGAAATGAAACCCATTTCCCACTTTTATGGATAGGGTTTGTGAGATAAAAAGACAAGAAATCACAGGCAGCCGAATCAAAAATATTTTGGAATACTCATCAAGCAGGAGGCCTCAAAAGCCTGATCTGAAAGATGCCTTGGACATAAATTTTACAAATGAGGAAGCTGAGTTTCAGAAGGCTGTTCCTTGATAAATGCCAATGTAATTGATGATGTCATAAATAGCACGTTTCAATGGCATCACCATGTACGTCGTCCAACCCATCAATCAGAAACGTGCATCTGCATTTTAAAATATGCCTACAATTGCTTATTATTCAAGTTTACTGTTGGAAGAGCACCCTTGGTCCTATATGTTTTGAGTAATTGAGTATCTACTATATAGTGTTAAATGATTTACATGATCTGGACCCCAAGGTCCTAGCATGACATTTTCCTCTTTTCCTGTTACTGGCTATTCACAGCATCCAAAGATGTGACAGAGTCCCCAACTGTGACGTCCTGGATCACTGCCAGGCCCCAGGCATTGAAGCTATGCTTGCTGCAATTCTCTTTGGCTAAGTTAGACACGTACTAAAATGGATACAAGGATCCCATAGCAATTGCCTTGTAGGACACTTAAAGGCAACTGAATACAAGGTGGACAAGGGAAAGCTTTCAAGAACCTTGAAATTGAATTTGGAGTCACTAATACAGCTGGGAAACGATAGCTCGGAATGCCTCAAGGTCACTTGCAACAGAGAAGGGGGCCTTATTTAAAAGAAATTGCCCTGTCTGCCAAGATAAAAAGGAAACACATACACAGCAAAGAGAAGAAGCAGCTGCCACAGGGAACTTTTGAGGGAGAGGCTGCAAAACAAATCATCAGTGGGAAAGGGAATGAGGAACAACATGCATTTCTTCCATCATGGAGCAGGAAGAGCTCTCTCTCCTTCAATTCATAGACTAAAAAATAGGCTGCCTCCAAATGGCCATTTAGATCCAGTAGGACCATTTGCAAGAATGGGGAAAGAGAGAGGATAACATCATTTTCTCCACTGTGCCAAGATGTAATGGCTCCTTTACACTTAGTGTGGCTGGATCGTAATGGCAGAAGTGTGTTTGGAATCGTTTTGCACCACATGGTTCCTGCAGTCAGAGAGTAACTCCAGACACATCATTTCTAGTACCTGAGGATCAGACATCCAGCAGATCCCAGGAGATACTATTAATAGGCTCGAATCTCAGCGAAAAGTGGACCTATGCAAAGCAAAGATTTTCTCCTATGCTTCCTTCTAGAACTTTTACAGTTTTAGGTTTCGCATTATCTATGATCCAAGATATGGTTCGAGTTTGAATTTGCATATGGATACCCAATTGTTCCAGAGTCATTTGCTGAAAATGCTATCTTTTCTCCACTAAATTGCTTTTTCAACCTTGAAAAGAATTAATTAACCTGTGTGTGTGTGCCTATTTCTGGACTTTTTATTCTGTTCCGTTGATTTGCATGTCAATCCTTTTACCTTAACCAGAGTGACTTGATTACTGTACTTTTATAAGAAGTCTTGAAATCAGGTAGTGTGATTCCTCCAACTTTGTTCTTTTTCAAAATTGTTTTGGCTATTTCAGTTCCTTGGCCTTGCCATATACATTTTAGAATCAGCTTGTTGACTTTCACACACAACAAAAAAACCTAATGAAATTTTTATTGAAAATGTATTGAATTCATTTATCTATATTATTATTATTTTTAAGATAAACACCTCATGAATTTATACCGATGCTTCCAGTTCAAATTCAGAACTACAGAGGTTTATACTTAATGTCTTCTACTGTTACACCTGTGTTTCCTTTCTTCCATAGCAGATGTCCTGGTTCTCTAGGACACTGTAAATGGTAGAATTGGAACATTCCATAATTGCTCATCTACTTTATCCTGTTTTACATACATAGTCTGTGATAGGTTTATATTATCACCACTAATATAATAGCTGATACTAATTTAAAATGTTTTTGCATATGCCTCTTTAATTTCCTCCCATTTTTATAATTATACTATATCTACAGTTTTTGAACATATAATCATTCTATAATAAATGCTCTCCCTTAAAATTTTTTTCTAAAAGGTAGACTTTAAATCCATTTATTTAACTTAGTTTTACTCTGCCTTCTCCAAACATGATTTTGAACTGCATTAAAAAGGGGAAAATACAGTTAAGGAGAAAGAAGGAAGCAAATATGCTAACTATAATTTAAATATGTGTTGTGATTAAGCATAATATTTGGCCCTATGGATCCTAACAGTCAAATTGAAGATGAAAATGTGCCAGGCTACAGAAATTGGTGCTTATTAAAGAAAATTTCGGTTTTTTTTTTTAATTTTGCTTTTTTCTTTAAGACTAAATGCAAAAAAAACATTTTTCATGTTGCATTAATAGAAGGCAAAATTTAAGATAGATTATAACATTTTCGACAAGGATGTCACAGAAATGCAAAAGTGAAATTCATGTGAAAAAAAAGTTCAACATAATATTAACATACAAATCTATAAAATTGAGAGACCATTTAGGGAAAGATCTTGTCTTATATTCTGTTTTTTAATACCTTATCAAGTACATAATGCAGCTGTTTCTTTCTCTCCAATTATATATTATATTATATTTTATAATTCATATATATTTATTTTTATTTTTAATATGTACTTATAAATATATTTATATAAGAATTTCCCTGCTATCAACATTATTATCCAGAACCTGAGCTGACTCTTTAATCCAAGAAAAGACACTTGAAAATTATACTTAGCCACACCTTAGAAACTGCCAAAGGTGCTTTGTCACCAAGCATATGTCATGTTAAATCCAATTTGGTGTCAACGTCAGGGACAAGGCAGAGGAATAAGATATTGGTTCCAGAAACAATTGTATGAGAAGAGGGAGTCAAAGAATGAACATGTGACTAGTGGGGTAAACAGCTAGAGAAGAGTGTTAGTGACTCTGAGAGAGTAGACAAGAAAAGAAAGATCATGGTGCCATTGACTGCTAATTGCAAAGCCCAGAAAGTCTTAACAGGGATGAATGAGTCTAGGAGAAGTCTGAATTTGTTAAGAGGGGGATAGCTTAATGTACATTACACAGTAGGATTACTGGCAAAGGTAATTCCAACAGGAATAAGGTATACAGAAAAGGATTAAAGATTGAAGTTTCCTGCATCCTCCCACATAGAGTTAATATCCATTCCATTTGAGAAAAATGCTATTACCAAAATATTTTCCATATTAAACCATGCTTCATGATCTCATTTTATGAGATAGCATTTCATTTGCTTAAAGGTGATAGCTTGCCCATTTTCAGGTAACTAAATTCTTATTAACACCTGAGAGCCAGTGGAGCTCTTTCAGAAAATCCAGGGCTTACACAGACAAGATGGATGGTCCCATATTTTTATGCCAATTTTCATATTTATCCCTTGTTACTCTTTATTTTTGCTTAGGACTGGGAGGGCATTCTGACCTCTTAATTCCTCGAGGACCATAATTGACCAGAAACACTCTTGACCACATAGAGAATTGAGTGGAAACTCTTGATAGGTCTTCGGTCAATCACTTAAGAAAATTCATTTCATTTACGCCACTCCTGAAAATTATTTCTATTACTTAATCAGGTGATGCACCCTTTTGCTTCCTCTCATGATGTAAGAACACACAGTTTAAGGTGAAAGAAGCACATGCAGTTACTAAAGAAACCGAGTTTTTCTACCTATAGGTATATGAGTTAGATTTAATATTAACACTGATCCCTTATGCTTTTTCCTTATGACACCTAGGAATAAATTATTTGCATTTATAAATTATTGAAATTTTATGTGATTAGTATTAGAAAGTCCTCATTAGAAAAAAATATCCTTATCAACAGAAAACAAGATTTCACTTGAACAGCATGGAAAATATATTTTATTGATAAAGCACGGTAGATGGTTTAATATATTGAAAAGAACACTGGACTTGGAACCACAGGCACGGGCTCAACACTTAGGTCTGCACTTTACAAGTTATGTAATATTGGAAAAGTTGCTGAATCTCTCTGGGCCTTGATTCCCTGGTTTTAAAACAGAGATAATAACATTAATTACCTGGTAGAATTATAAATCATGATTAAATGAAATAATATAGGAAAAAATTCTTGGTAAACAGTACAGTATTCCATAACTGTGATCTGTCAGTGCATGTGGCTATTTATAAAAGTCTAGGTTTGTTTTGTGTGCCCAGAAATTCCCTCTATACTCTTCTGGTGTGGGGCCTGCCTTCATGCTGCCTTATCACCAAGAATAGCTGGGATCGGTCATCAGCAGTTGTCATTCCTCCCACCTGGGGAGAATGACTGGCTTGTGTCTGACCCCTCTAAGCCCTCCAGGGAGGAGAAGCCAGGAAACCCAGCGAAGAATGAGTGCCGTTGGCCCCATACTCAGCTCATCACATTCCCCATCCCAAGCCATGACAGCTTCCAATGCCAAAGAATAACAGCAAGCCAACTAGTTCTTTCATCTTCAGGGCAAGACTTTGGCTGCTTTAAGACTGTGGATGTTATTTATATGGTTGGGAGCAGAAATGATCATACACACTAATGGAGTTTCATCAGCTTTTAAAAGAGATCCCTCCATCCACACCCCTTCCCCCACCTCACACCGCTGGTTATGTACCAAACATGCCATTAAAGAATACATTTTTATTTTTGCTGACAAACAAAATCAAATGCTAATCAATAGAAATTCAGTTGGCAGAGATGTCATGCTCATCAGTGAAATTACATCTGGATCTTGTTGGCTTGATGGTAGGAAAGCCTTCTGATGGTATGTATTTTCTTTTTGAAAAAGTTTAAAAGTGATTGCCCACTGTCATTTATCATAAGAAAATATAAACAACCGCAGCACTCATCAATCAATGCAACAAACAAAAAGCCCTCAGTTGCTGGGGTGTTGTAAGCCAATTTTATCGCACCGTCACCCCCCACAATGTATATGAGCAAATAAGATATAATTATCCTATTTGCTTATTCAAAATTTAAATGTGCTTTCTAGGTGATTACTCTAAAAAACAGCTAGAGCTCCAACAGGCCTGTCCTATTTTTCTGGGGCCACGTTAACAAGTCTATGTCCCTCAGAAGTGACCCTTTCAGTTATATTCAATGAGGTTGCTAACCTAACTGGTCACTATTGTTTATCCTTTCAAGGAAACACAGAAAACATTAGCATTGCCTAACAATAAGTCTCCCCAGGTGTTCTTACTTAGGTGTATCCCTTCGTCCATCAGTGAAGACCCCTCAGCTAAGCTGTAGATCTAGGTTACAGATCTACAATGTAGACACTTTTGTAATTAACCAAGCTCTTAGCACATCAGAAGAAAATTGCTCACCTCCTCTTTTTCTCTGCCCTAAATATTGTGAAGATCAACAAGATGAGGAAAAAAAAAAACAACACCGAAAACATAAGCACGGTGTATAATTTGGGATGATCATTAACCAGAATATAGTAGTTCTGTCGGAAATATTTCTCACCTAACTGAAATGTGTTTTGAATTGATCAAGCCTTTAAAATAGCACATTAAATGGCATGGGCTTCTCTTTCTCTTCCTTCCCTTCCTCTCTCTCTTTCTTTCTTTCTTCTTTTTAGTTGTAAGACCTACAAATACTTTCACATATATCAGTTTACTGTATCTTCATAAAAATCCTAAGAAACAGGACTGCCAGAATGATATTTGCGTATTACAAATAAAATTAGTGATTTTTTCAAGGCCAGCCAACTGAGAGATAACACATCTGAGATTCAAACCCAGGCTTCCTAACTCTTGATGCAGGGGGATTTTTTTCTTCAATATTTCTAGCCACTCGATTTCTATTTAATTTAGGTATTAAATGTCTGGTGGTCAATCCAAACCTTACGAATACATTCACTAGAATCAGATGTAAGTACGAAAATCCAAGCAAGCAAAAAAGCATATTTCAGTTTCAAAAATTTCTCAGAGAGCTACTAAAAATATCAATAAGAATAAGCATTTTCTAGTTTAATCCTTCACATAAATAGATGCAACTGCTGACAATGTTTCTTCTAGAGCTGGACTTCCCGCTGTCAGCAAGAGGCATGCTGAGATATTTACAGTGATCGTGTTTTACATCCCCCCATCTATATCTGCCCTGGCTTTCTCAGCATTCTCTGAGCAGGGTGGGATAAAAGGCTGGGATAGCAATGACCTAAAAACATCCCGCACTGGGCCATGTCAATATAGCACGTTCTCCCCAACTTGCAGTTCTTTGAACCCCTACCCTGACAACCAGGACGACCAGATGGATTGTTATGCATTTGCTTTCATAATGTGGCCCCCGATGCTAAACTGACTCTTCTTATAGGCAAGGATGTGGGACTCATATTAAAACTGTTTCCAATTGTCCTCACTCTGTGCAGACTCATACTCACCTGGGATAAAACAGGCAGGGCCACTGCCATGGCTCAGGTGGATGCTCCAGTAATTTAGATTCCAATACCATCAAGGTGGGTACAGGGAGGGGGGGAGGGCTGTCATTACCTCCAAGAAACTGAACTGCAAACATATGAAAACCACTTCTTAGGAAGAAGAAAGAATGAAAAGGAAAGCAAAACAAAGGGGACCGTCATAAAGGGCAGAGGTATTGGTTTAGCACAGTTAGGAAATCAAAGAAAAGAGAGTCCTAGGAACGACATTTCCTCTTGGATCCCTTCCTTCCCGTTCTTCTCTACACTTGTTTTTGTTCAGTGCCTTCAAAATGCTCACCTCTTCAGTCCTGCAAAAGTCTTCCCTTAGCAACAACTGTATTGAAATTCATCTTCATTGGTAAACCAATCAGGAGCCAGAGGCTGCCTTCTGATCAGACTGATGCTGAAAAAATTTCCCTTTTTGCTTCATATTGAATGCAACCTCCACTCACCAAATCTTGATGGCTCTTTTTGTGCCTCCGAAGCTTTGAGTTTATGTTTTCCTTGTAGCATTCATTTGCTTTGAACATGTTTTACGAGGAGTTGCTTACATGTCTTCTGCTCCCTTAGTTCATAAATGTCCATGAAGCAGGGACTGTGTCCTTTCAGAAAATTGTATCCAGGACATCAGGACACTGATGTGGATGTAGTATATACCTAAAACATCTAACAATGGTTCCTAACAAGGCGATTTTGCCCTGACCTGGGGCAAGGGGGATGAGAATTTGGCCATGTCTAGAAACAATTTTGGTTGCCACAACTTGGGGAGTGTTACTAGGTATAGGTTGGGGATCTTGCTAAACGTTCTACCATGCACAGGATAGCATCCCGTAACAGAGAAGTATCTAATCAAAATGTCAATAGTGCTGAAACTAAAAACCTAATTAACAAAACAAACTACCATCCCCAAATATATCAATATGTATCTCTCCAAATAGACTGTTTTCTTAGATAGACCTGACCAGCATGTCTGTCAGAAATAGTGCATTATTCTAAACAGTAATGTTTTCAGCATAGAATGCCTTCTCTCCCTAACATTAGCTCATTTAATCTTTATTTATAACCATCTGTGAAGCTTATTAGGTCGATCTTCTTATTCCCATGATACAGTTAAGGAAATTGAGACTGAGAAAATTAAAGTGACTCGTGAAGGTTGAAGGTTTCATCGCTATGAAGGTAGCAGCAGAACTTGAATCTGGGACTTGTGGCTTCATAGCCAAGAAAAAAAAAGAGTAAGACATGAAAGTATAGTAGGGTACAATAAGGTGAAAGATAAAGCTAAACTGATTTCACGTCAGATGGTTGGGGTTCCTGGATGATTTTTTATTAACAATAATAGATGATTTGAACTTAAGAGAAGTTGAGGGCTGGGGGTAGATCATTAAAAGTTGTCTTCCGAAGGATGGACCCTGCAGTGGACGGTAGACTTAAAGAAGAGAGAGTCATTTAGGAGACTGCTGCTGTTCTTCAGATCCTACTCCTAACCATTAGGGGAGACGACAGAAAGGGGACACATCAACCCTTAGGGCAGCTGAACTTGCTAGAAGCTTCCATAGTCTTCTCCAGATAATGTCAAAATCTTTGGGTGGGGAAAAACTACTCCACAGCGGTTATTGTACACCTTTTGTGTCTGTGCCACCACACACACACAACTAAAGCCACAAATCCTTAAACTACATTTCAGACCAATAACCTAGATGTCTATAATCTATAGACCTATAGTTAGATCTATGTATCCTTTTTTTAAAAATTTCAGAATATTATGGGGGTACAAACGCTTTGGTCACGTAAATTGTCTTTACACCACTCGAGTCAAAGCTACAAGCGTGCCCATCCTCCAGAGAGCGCACACCGCACCCGTTAGGTGTGAATTTACCCATCCCTCCTCCCTGCTAGACCTACATATCCTTGATATCTGGTGAATAAACGATTCCAGAACTTGAAAGCAATACTGTGAACCTTCTTTCCACTTAAAATACATGAACCTTAATGGCCTATATTAACAAAGTGACCCTTCAATATCTTTTAGTGCACAAGGATTTAAAAAAACATATAGATGAAGGATGTGGTGGGATTTCTTCTCAAGAATCTGAGCCTGATTTGAGTTATGAGATGAAAAATATTCTAAGCAGCTAGGATTTCAGGGGGTGTATACATGTTCTTAAAAGGATAATATACAAAGACAGCCCAGAAGTCTCCCGCCACTTATACCTGGAGTGAAGCGTATTCTTCTGTGAATGTATTTCTTCTTAGCCTCCCACAGATGAAACAAGAATCTAGCATCACCTGTGATCTATTTCTCATGTAACTAATGGCAGCAGCTTGTTTTGTATTTTTTTTAACCTTCCTTTTAAACATCAGATTAATCCATCATGAAGAGTGACTGCTTTCATTGTATAGGCTTTTGAATTTCAGAATGCCTAATTTGTTTATTTAAATGAAAGAGTTTCCAAACGAAAGTGGAAAAGCTAAGAAGAGGTTTAGCTTCTCATTTGCAGCCAAATATTAATTTTGCCTCTAGGATTACCATATTGAGAACTATCAAGAAACAAATATTCTGTAAAAGCCTCATTATAGGGATGCTCTGCTCTGAGCTGGTCAAGGAGTTGTCTGCAGGACTAAGCCACTCTGACCTTCCAACGTTTTGACCATCTTCATGGCACGGCAGATTTACTTATTTTATGAAGATTGCCCCCCCAATCCTCTTAATAACTGAGCAAGTATTTACCCCATGCACTGTTGCTGTGGTTTAGTGGTATCTAGGATAAAATGAGAAGCAACCTGAAAAGAGACGATACTCGACAATGAGTAGGAATCTCCCTGCTGAGTTTTAGAAGATCTTAACCTCTATCATCCTTACCCTCCAATGTGGGCCCGGAGGGGAGAAAATGTCCCTAAGCAAGACTTGCCTTATTGGACATGTCAGAAGAATGCACCAGAACACTGGATAATATCTACAAGTGCTTTATTCTAGGACAGTTTTCTTTTTGTTTCAGTGCAAAGCTTCAGGAAGTCCTCTATCAGAATATATTTAGCATTGAAGGTGATCAGTTACATTAGTCCAAATTATGGACCTGTGAATTATGTGTTAAATAAATAGAATTTATTCAGTTCCTACTATATGTTGTTTCCCAGGAAGGTTATTGAAGAGCAATATATGATACACTGCCTTGAGGATGTTAAGGTTTGTTTTGATGGCAATCCTAATTTAACCAAAGAAACCCCAGAGGGAGAAATAATAGCTTCTGATCAAGGGAGAAGGGTCATGTGATATAGACTGTTTATGTGCTCTCTGATTTACAGAGGAAAAAGATAAATGAAGGTTGGCATACTCAGAGAATACTTCCTTGAGGAGGTAACACTTGAACTGAATTTTAAACCTTAGATAGCATTTAAGTGTATTAAGATGAAGGAAATAGAATTTCAAATCTAGAGAGCAACATAAATAAAAAGTTTGCATGTTATAGTAAGATGGATGGGACAGGAAACTGGTAGTATAGATAGGTGGAGTTTCTGACAAAATCTAGGTTTTACATGCAAGCGAATAGAAAATAAGATTGGGGAAGTATAATGGGAGCAGATTGAAGGACTTCGAAAACTTAACAGAGGAATTTGGACTTGATGCCACATGCAACAGAGTCATTGCAGATTGTTGAAGGGACACCACGGTGAAAGCAGCATTGGAGTGTGAAAAGTCCTTTCAAAGGCTTGGTGACTGATTGAGGGGTGGAGAAGAGGGCAGCGCTGAAGGGGACTCCATCACTAAGGGTGGGACTGTTATAACTCGCAGAAAAGTCTCCTGTAGGTTTAGGAAGGAGCAGGTTATTTTTCCCAGGAGAAGAATAGAACAAAAACAAAACGATGCAATGGAATGAAACAAAAACAAAACCTAGCTATCATTTTCTTAAAGCTGGTGGAAAACTAAATGACGTTTCTGAGAATAAGTCCTTTCAAATATGAAAAGTTATTGATTTGATGGAGTGCTTGATTTAGTCCATTTTTTATTCTATTATAGCAATGTCAGTGTACATATTTTTTTGAGAAATAAAATCGATAGAGAGGAAAAACCCAGAGCTCCTTCTTTGTTGCTTTATGTTCTCATAACACAAGCTCCTGCCCCTCTTTCTTGGTCTATGCTAATGTAGCCGCCTTCTGCCCAAATCTACCTCTGACACCCTCATTATTCTGGACCTGTAATATGAAACCTTCTTCCATGCAGTGTACTAAGAATCAAAGAGATTTCCTCTTCCTTTTCAATTACCACTCTCAGCTCTCCACTTTCCTACCAAGAACTCTTCCCCTCTATACTGAGCCTCACCGGGACAATATAGTTAACTAAAAAGTAAGTTAATACACAATCAGATTCTTGCTTTGCTTTATCTAGATTCTTTTAATTCTAAGCCAAGTAAGCCATCTATCTAAAGGAGTGAGAACAAAATGCTTGGGACCCATGCTACTGTGGTCTCTCATGCAAAGTAAAGCAATAGGGAAAAACACTGGAAATAAATATAGCTTTACACATATAACAGGCTATATTTAAATATTTACATGCTTCAACTAATTGCTTATTTTTAATGTGATGCTGAAATTGCACGTCTATCACATCGTTCAAATAATCTCAAAGAGGGCCTTTTGAAGAAATACATTGACTGCAGTGAATTTTGTTTTTCAAATCAAATTAATGACTATTGAATAGCAGAGGAAGATGATCAGAAGTAAAGAGTATAAAGAAATAGCCTTGGGTTTGGGTTTGGTGCAGAGATTAATTCCAAGATAGTCTGTAATGCTTAAGATAATTCTGAGTAGCATTGATGATACTCTTACCAGCATCTCTTGCTTTAGCAATTGTCTCTTTTCTAATCTGGTCAAAGAGAAAACTGTCCTTCAATGTGTGGATGAAATCTAGCTTCCAGACACTGTTCGCTTGGCTTCCCTGTGCAAACGTCATTATCCTTTTGCTAAAATAGACCTCATCTTCAACTACTGAATGCCAAGGTGGCAGCCATAGTAGAGAAGTTGAGAATATGGTCTTTGGAGCCAGTTGGAATGACCACTGAAGTTTAAATTCCACCTCTGCCATTTACCAAGTTCATGACCTTAATAAAATCACTTAATATTCTGAATCTTGATTTTACTATGAAGTTAGAATAATAATCACTAATTGTGAGAATTAAATAAGAAGGTATTGAAATGGCTTAGCAAGCATCTGATAAAATATTTAGCACCCAATAAATATTTAGCACTGAATAAAATATTATTATTTGCTATGACTTCTCTATGAGCCTGAGGGACATCTTTGTAATAATGAAGTACAAATACCTTAAGTTTGTTCTGTTATGAAGGAGAACTTGTAATATTTTTGAACAAAGCTTCTTGTTGCCCTCATCTTGATTAAAACTATCATCATCCTCCCAACAATTCAGGCTGGGAACTATTGGACTTTTTATTTATTTTTTCCAATACCTTAATTCCTCTCATCCCCCAACCTAGCAAATTCTCCATCACTGCCAGTTTTTCATTGAAAACAATGTTTTTTCCAACTTTTTGTGGTTATAGATTTCTTTGAGAATATTGTGAAAGCATGGAACATTCTCCATAGAAGAAATCACTCGAGTGTACAAAATTTTATGGACCATGTTTAGGATAAACAGACCCTCCAAATCTCTCATACAAGCACCTCCTAGATGTCCAGGGAGGCAAAGCTGAGAACCTCAGCTCTAAAATATTTCTCCAAACTAGATGGTCCTTTTCATTTTGGCATCTCCTCTAGTTCCAAATCCTCATCATTCTCTTGCCTAAGTCCAGCTTGGTCTCTCGATTTCAATATGCTCTTTCTCCTACCTACACTCCACTCCGCTCCCAAATCTTTTTCCTCAAAGTAACATTTTCTTACTGAAATTCTTTTGAAATTTTTAATTATTGATGAACAGTAGTCTTCAAATATTACCTTGTATAGTTAGCTGGAGAGATTTTGAATGTATTAAAAGTCCAGGAATGGGTTCCAGAGACTTGTATACTGTTTAAAACTTTTCAGGAGATTCTGAAAAGTTGGTAGGCCCAGATCACACTTTGAGAAACATTACCCCAAGATGGTCTTTTCAGGATAATTTCCTTTTCATCATTTTGTTCAACCTAGCCTCTGTACTTAAGAAACTGGATATGTTCAGAACTTATTCATTTTTTTCATTTGCCCTTCAGTTTAGGAAACTATCTCTATTTTTACAACCACTAAATCTCCTGTGGATTCTTCCTTCACCAACGCCCCTAATAAGAGTAAACTGTACCCTTTTTCAATGTGCCTCCTTTGCCCTCTGCAAGCACTGCTGCTATAGCACATGGCAGATTTCCCCTGAATTATTGCTGTTTATTTCTTAAGCTTCACTAGATTATACAGTTCTTGAAGGCAAACCAGATCCTATTTATTCCTTACACCAACAGAGTGCTCAACCCAGAGGCTAGTATGTTGTAAATAGTCTTAAAATGTTTGCTGAATTACCAAATTTGCTATTTCTCATATATGTCCTTCAAAATAGTGGGACACAGGTTCCGATACAGAGGAGCGTCCTTGGTGGCACTGCAGTGCTACTCTGTGGTGCCACAGCCAGTTTGTGCTGACCAGGGAGAACTGCTTGTGTACATTTTTTTCCCCACTTTGAGTTCAGTGATGTCTTTTTCGGTAAGCTTGAAATCAGACATGATGATAGTATTTATACTACAGAAGTCAGCAAATGCTACAAATCAGGGGTTTTCACATTGTGTCTTTTTTTGAGAATGATTTACCAGCACACCACTGCCAGTAACCAAAATAGTCATGTAATTGCTGTGTGCCTTCACAGAATCCAATGTGATGGGAAAACGCATTTAGCAATCTTGAGCGCCACCATTTGTAAGTAAATGAGCTACAGAGACCAAAGGCCTTCACTGCCCAGAATGGCATGGAGTGGAACATACCAAGGCATGGAGATCTGGGATTTTCCTTGATCTTCTATTTGGAAATGTTGGGACATTAAGCCAATTGCTTGAATCTCTTGAGGGCCATCGTGTCATCACCTACAGAGTGGAACAATTGATGTCTTCCCCTCCTATCTCAAGAAACTCATTGAAGAATAAATGAGGGAAGTCATGTATGCAGAAACATTTTAAAAATTATAAACTGCTATCAAAATGTGTTTTTTCTACTTCTTAGCTCCTGGATTCAGTTTTATAAGGGAGATCCCTAATCAATAAGGGACAGAAAGTTCTTATCTTCACTAATCAATCTATATCTATGAACAGTCAGTGTACACTTTAAATGCTGTAACATCCATTTCCATCCTCACAAGACAAACCTGCAAAAATCATCAACCAGACTACATATTTTACCTCTTCTCCTACAAATTTTCCCCTTTTTGTAGAATTTCCCTTTCTTTAAAATAGTTAACCCAAGAACAATCTGATTTGTATCACAAACTTTACTGAAATGCAGACATTCTATTTAACTACCCTCCCTGCTCCCCATAATACAAAAATAAATGGCATTGATTAGTGATTGACTTCAAAGGGAGTAATTGAGCTTTAATGAGCTCATAAAAGAGATTGAAATCAAGGCAATAAATTAAAAGCAAAATAAAAGAGTAAACAAGAAAGGCTGTTTTACAGCTTGGTTCCATTACAGTCCATGCTAACCAGATTAAAAAGTAATTGCCATGTCAAGAAAAGTTATAGTGACCTCTGCAAAATGGAAGAGCAGTGGGTTCTCTTCATGTGCGGGGGGTAAAATGGAGAGAATAGAAAGAAATGAATGAAGGGAGGTGGGGAGAGGGCAGAAGGTTTGTTCCAGGTGTTCATGATGCTTTCAGTATTAGAGATCTCTTCACGGAAATAGACATCATTATCAGCACGTGCTACTGAGCTGCTTGATGTCAACTGAACACTTTAACGTCCTCTAATATCTTTGTATGACATATCAGGAGTATATTTGTGACTGCACGGTTTATCTATTTTAAATGTCGCTAAATTAATGACATTGAAAACACAGAGTATGTGCAATATTTTAGGGGTCCTTTTCAAATAGGAATTTTTTAAAAAATAAAAAGGGTCACATACGATCTAAAATAAGAAGTACTTGTGACTGGAGAACCAAAAGCCACCATAAAATAGGGAGATTACATAAATAAATTGGATGTAGCTATCATCTCTGTGAGCCCTGATGATATTTCATGGGGCACTTAAGGAATTGAATGTGGTCCCTGAGAATTCATGGGCAGCTGGTGAGAAGCCTAAAGAGTGGGAAAGGGCAGATGTAGTAGCAATTTTTAAAATAACTATCTCTAGAATCTCTGCAGCCTGAGAATGTGATCTAAAAAACAACCAACAAGACACAAGCATTAAGATTCAAGATAGTATCTGTTGATAAATCTGATAAACAAGGTAATTGTGACTTAAAGTGTATATAGGGAATTGTGCTGGGTGCAATGTTGATGGCAGTGAATTGGAATTACCTAAATGTCCCCAAAGATACATCTATCCATTAACTGGGACTTCCAAGTTAGACTGGGAGGACTTGTGCAGAATGCCTCGGAGAGTCAAGGTGGCCAGATGAAGAATCTGTTATGAGATAATAAGAATGTTTTCCAGAGGTACTGAAACCAGCCCTTCAGTAGCTAGAGAATCTTGACCTCTAACAAAGTCTTGTGTATCACAGACGAAGAGAACAGATCTGTTTGTACTTTCATCACATGCTAAATGAGGAATAACACTGGCTTTTAATACGCATTTACTTTAAGAATCTGTAATCATGGCTAGATTGAAGTCAAGAAAATAAATAGGCAGATAATTACACAGGAAGATAAATTAATCAGCCCTTAAAGATTAGTCACTCACTTAATATTATTTACAGTTAATGTCTTTTTTTACAAATTCTTCCTTGAGTTAATCTGGATGGAAATGACATGTTGATGAAACGTAGGAGCCCAATTGTTACTCCAAGTTATATGATAGAGATCAAGTGAAAAGGAACCTCTCCTTCATTTTCTAGTTTTCCTGTTAAAAGAAAATCCTTAAGTGCATTTAAGATGTTTCTGTTCAGGGTGTAAACTCTTTTATAGCAGTGCTTTAAAAAAGATCCATGACCACAAAAGAAGAAGCGTGATTCAAATTGATTTAAAAACTTGGAACGAATTTTATGTCAAATTGAAGAATTGTTTATCTTCATTTCTATAATGCTTTTGTTTTTAGTTTGAGTTATTTTAAGCCAGTTTGCTCAGGCAAGTCAGCTGAGTTGCTTAGAGATATCTCAGTCTAAAAAAAATTCAAAATCCTATATCCTTCTTTTTTTTATTGTTTTATTATAATTTTTTTTCTTTTCTTTTCTTTTTACATTTCAGAATATTATGGTGGTACAAACATTTTGGTTACATATATTGCCTTTACATCACTCAAGCCAGAGCTACAAGTGTGCCCATCCACTATATAGTGAGCACCCATTAGTTATGTGTTTACCCATCCCCACCAACCCCCTCCCACTTGCCCAGCACCTGATGAGTATTACTACCATGTGAGTATCTAAGTGTTGATCAGTTAGTACCAATTTGATAGTGAGTACATGTGCTGCTTGTTTTTCCATTCCTGTGATACTTCCCTTCGAAGGATAGGCTTTAGCTCCACCCAGGATAATGTAAGAGGCTAGTTCATCATTGTTTTTTATGGTTGAGTAGAACTCTGTGGTATACATATACCACATTTTATTAATCCACTCATATTAATGGGCACTTGGGTTGTTTCCACATCTTTGCGATTGTGAATTGTGCTGCCATAAACATTTGCGTGCAGATGTCTTTATTGTAAAATGTTTTTTTTTCCTTTGGGTAGATACCTAGTAGTGGGATTACTGGATCAAATG
>CAUYSK010001186.1:0-87357 GCA_963575035.1 Avahi laniger | reverse complement strand
TAACCTGGGCAACACAGTGAGACACTGTCTCAAAAAAAAAAAAAAAAAAGACGATCCAACTATATGCTGTTTAAAGAGTCATACTTAGATTTAAAGACACACAGGCTGAAAGTGAAGAAATTGTCAATATTTTCAATTATTTCAAAATTGAGAAAGTATTTCAGCACCCATATTCTTACTACCAATTCTTTAAAGATTAAATTCAGACATGACTGAATCTGACCTTCTTCCATTCCCATCCTTCTCTCTCTCCCTCTCTTTCTGTTTTCCTCCTACTTTCCCAGAGGTAACCACATAAGTTGGTAGGTGGTATGTTACTGAGTATGTTTCTATAAACAAAGAATCACTTTTGCATGTGTGTGCTTCTTTATTTTAATTTTCATAAACAGTATCATTTTTCAAATATCCTTCCTCAACTTTCTGTCCTATACCTAACATTTCAGTTTGAAGATTCATAGCTTATGTGAACTGCAGCTCCAGTTCCTTGTTTTCTCTCTACCTTGGTATTTGTTGTGACTTTACCAACTTTTTAACTCTTCTCTTGGTGAACATTTAGGACCTTTCTAAACTTTTTTTTTCTTAATTACAAACAATACCACAATCAACAAACCTATACGTGTCTTTTTGTGTCTATGTGTCAGAGATTTTAGGAGTAGAATTGTTGGGTCATAGGAAATTGAATCTTCCATTCCACTTAATGAGTCAGATAGTTTGAATAAATGGCCCCAGCCAGTGGCCTCCCTTTACTCACACTCTTTTCCCTGCAATAAAGTTGCCCTCCTCCATTCTGCTTCTGAGTTTGATCATGTGACTTTCTTTGGCCAGTTATTTGGTGGTGAATATGATGTAAGCAGAGGCATGAAAAGTAATTGTGTACCTCTGCTTGCTCCTATGCCTGGTTAAGCTTTCTCATGGTTGCTTCTCTGAAACTGCCAGGTGGAATATATCTAGCCTGCCAGAAGGGCATAACAGACACATATAAGAGACAGGTGGAGGAGAGTTCAGGTGTGTCCACATGGCCAGCCTAGACCAGCTTTCAGCTAGCTACCACTCAATCACGTGACTCATAGAGACTTATTAGATATGTCTAGCTGACCATGGATGTATAAGTGAGCCTATCAGCTTTAATCACTGATCCTTGTTTTAAGACATTAAGTTTTAGGGTGATTTGTTACATAGTATTATTGTATGTAATAGATAATTGATATACTTGATATTGCTTAATATTTTGCCAAAGTGGTTGAACCAATTTCCACTTTACACCAAAGATGGTTTCTTATATTCCCCTAACACTTGATAATATCAGACTTAAATGTCTTTGTCAATAAGATGGTTATGAAACTGTACCTTACTGTAGTTTTAATTTTATCTCCATAATTACTAATGGGGACAGGCACAGTGGTTCATACCTGTAATCTCAGCACTTTAGGAGGCCAAGGCAGGAGGATTGCTTGATCCCAGGAGTTTGAGACCAGCCTGAACAACACAGCAAGATGCCATCTCTATAAAAAAAAAAAATTAACTGGCATGATGGTGCCCACCAATAGTGTTAGCTACATGGGAGGCTGAAGCAGGAGGATCACTTGAGCCCAGGAGTTAGAGGCTATGATGATGCCACTGCACTCCATCCTGGGCATCAGAGTGAGACCCTGTCTCTAAAAAAATATACATGTGTATATATATATGTATACATGATTGAGCATGATTATATTTTCACATGCTTTTTGGCCATCCATCCCTCTGCATTTTGTACTTTTCTTTGCCTCAACAGTTTTAACTTACAAGAGTTAAAACTGTTCTAAGACCAAAAAAATTTTATGATAAAATTATGGGAATACGATCAATGGAAATCATTCTTCCAAACTAAAACCCATCAAATCATCCTCAATTATCCTGACTTGTTGTTATAGGATGATTTTCTTCATAAAAGATAGATGTCATGTGGTACCCAATTTAAGTGTGACATGACATTGCTGGATTTGTCATAAAATAATATCAACAACAACAATGACTTTATTTAAGGCAGACAATCACCAGCTGATTCCACTTATTTTAACATTCTTATTCTGTCATTGCAAGAACTGAAGTGATAGTCCCAGCTAGTTAACAAAAGAGCTGAATCTTCTGAATCAAGGACCAGGAGCCTTTTCACTGAATGTGAAGAGTTCTCTTCATCTACTCATTAATTGGCCACATTTAATAGTTTCATACAAAAGAATTGTCCACATACGCAATTGTCACCCATTTAGACATTGATACTTCTTGTTTTGCATTCAATATATTAAAAGAAATATTTTTTAAAAGCAATATATCATTATTACTTTTTTGGATATATAATTTTTAAAAATCAATGTTTTCCAGATAACCTAGGGGCCCTTTATTAAATAAAAATGACACTGAATTTTTTTTTTTGAGCCTCTGAAATCATGTAGACATTTTGTTCCCTCACTGGAGCCATAAAGCATTGTTCATTCATTTTCTCTTTATGGCATACATCGTATGTAGTACTTGACATTTACTGAATGTTCAAAAAATGGCACTATAAGTATTAATAGTGTTAGAAATCATGGTAACAATAAGAGGAGAAAGGGAAAAAATAATAACACTTGTAATCATATTTGTACAGCTTTCTTTTCTGTACACCAATAGCTGTCACTTCTATTATATATCATCTATACCTTTTAAGGAAGGGCTTCGGTGTGGTTCCATCTTTCTAGTAGAATTATATGCCTGTATTTTGTGACTTCTGTTTTTTGCTCTGAAATCTTCATATGTCTGACCCTGTTTTTTATTAAGGATTAGGAAAGTTTGTTGTGCAACTAAATGGAGAGGTTGTGCATTTCAATGAGTCAGCCATCTTTGAGTGGGAGCCAAAGACAACTGGCAACGACCAGGAGGTGTGGCATGAAAAGGTCATGCTCAAGAGCTCAAGATAAATAGCAAAGTCTTTTAAATATCAAATTTGTGGTAGGTATTTTTCTAAGAGTTTTCCATGAAATACCTCAATTAATCTTTACCAAAATAAATAAAGAGACACTGTCATTATTTCCACTTTACAGACAGGAAAATGGAGATACAGAGATGGTAAGAAATTTGACAAGTTCACAAAGCTCAAAGTGGTGGAACCAGCACTCGAAGAGGAAAACTCCAGCATCCTCTTTTTTATGGCTGTCTGTGTCTTATGGCATGTTTTTCTGATGCATGGCCTTGATATTGGTGCTTCACCCAAATCCCTTCTGGTCCAGTGCACCCTCCCCCAGCTGCTGGGAGTGTTGGCCACTGACCATTCATAGTTGTCTTTTCTCTGGAGACTTGTCCCTGGCCAGTGGGGATCACCTTGGGCAAAATGCCTAGGACGTTCTGCTGCCCCTTCCCACTTCAGTTGGAGGCAAGCAGCCTGTAGCTGGTGACAGACTGAAATGGGAATACAAGGGCCTGTCACTTCAAGGTCCCCAATGCTATGGTGCCATTTATGCTCTAGAACTCTCTGTGGGATCAAGATGAAGCTAGACTACAGCTCAAGCTACTTTTTTGCTTGATTCCTTCCTCCATCACATCTTCCTTCTTTCCCTCCCTTTCTCCTGGGAGCCCTTCCTGAATCACTCCCTTGCCCTAGAATTCCTGTCTCAGGCTCTGCTTCTAGGAACCCTGAGCTAAAATTGACCTTCTCTAACCCTTCAGACTTTACTGTCAGCATCACTTCTCCAGCTTTGCCTTTTCCTTCTTCCTTAACTACAGTGCAGACTCCCCTTGGCTTCACTTTCTTTAGCTTTAACTTAAGACATCCCTCCTGGTCCAGCCCAGGCACCGGAATATGTTACTTCCATAAATACCATGCACCCCAAGAATTCGATGAAAGCTTAATGGCCCAAAACAAAAGCATCAAATTCAACCAGTCAAATATTATAATAGCAATAATAACAGCAGCAAAAAGTGCCTCCCTGAGGCTAGCTAAACTAATAAAATAAGAAAATGCTAAAGTTATCATAGATAACAAGCAGCCAACTGATACAGATTGGTTTAAGCCTTCAAAATCTTGTGTTAAGACCAGTGGGGGGATCATTGCTTGTCCCTGTGCCTGTCTGATGACCTCCAGTTCATCCTTAAAGACCTTGACCTTTTTTCTGCAAATTCTACCATAAGCTCCTCCCCATCCCACCAAGGCTGAGCTGACCACCTGTACACCAGGCAGCACCTGCTGCCCATTTCTCTTGCAGTACTTGTCCCATTGTGCAACCATTCTATTGACATCTTTTCCCTCCCTGCTTACCTGTGAGCCCTTGTTTAGTTATTGCTTCATCCTTTACCCCTATCAAGGATGGAAACCATAAATAAACAATAAATGTCTGTTCACAAAATGAACAACTGATGCTGGAAAGGAAAACAAGCAGGACTGGAACCAGCTCTGGATTCATATAAAATGTGCTATCATCTCTCTTGATTGCAAAGCAAAGAGCTGTTATTTATGATACAAAGGAGAAGAGAGGATCTCCCTTCTATTTCTCACATCCATATTTAATTTATGTCTCTGTTCCTACTTTAAAGTGGAACCTTTTGCTGAACTAAGAAGACATGGTACAAATTGCCATTTCATTTTTTCCATGAAAAACTCTTTATTTTGCAAAATAAGATTTTGTCACCTAAAACGCTGTCTGTCTCATCTATACAAATCTTACCAGCTTCCATGCACAACCCAGGTTCTCTCTTCTACCCCTGAGGATACCCGAGGATTCCAATTTTGCCCGAGAGGATTTTTCCTCTTACTGCACTGTAACAGCATTTATTTTCTGTCTTCTACCATCCTGTATTGCTTTAGTATTATTCCTTAAAGCCTCTCAACTAACATCTGTATTTAAAAGACTGCTGGGAAAAGCAATTATTATTGCCATCAACCAGAGGAAAGTCTCCAGGATGACCTTTCTTCATCTGCAGCATTCTCCGGTTCTTGGTCATTTCTACATCCAAATAACACATTTGTGCATGCACACAGACATTACTTCCAGCTACTATTGACAACGCAAAAAACTTGCTATGACTTCTGATGCTTTCTGTAAAGTAGTGACTTTCCACTTAGCTCCTAAACCCTCAGCTGGCCCATTGGATTATCTGTTGCCACAATAACACTGCCATACAAACAAGCATAAAACTTCGGCAGCATCCAATAATATGTTCATTGCTTTTGAATCTGAGCTCAGATGGGTGTCACCTCCACGGTTTTGCTGATCTTGGCTATGATTACTCACATATCTGGGGCTGGCTAATTGTCATCAGGGACTACAGAGGTCACATGACTCAGCCTCATATGTTTCATGTTCCAACAGGGTAACCCAGACATGCTCTTATGGAGATGACAGAGGTGACAGAGAGCAAGCAGAAACACTCACTTCCTCTTAAGACCAAGACTCAGAATTAACATATCATCACAATGTGACTCCCTTAGGCTTGGTCAAGTTGAGCCCAGGATATCAGTGGGACCATGGTTTGGAGTGCCTTTCTCAAATGTTCTAAATCCCCTCCAGTGCCTGGGACTGGCTGGCGTCAGCAGTGTCATCTGGCAGGACACTTGGCCAAATCTGACCTATTTTCATGTGGATCCTGGTCTTCCAAGGCATCTACTTTCGCTTTTTCTAAATCCCTCTCTGCTGGCTGGGACCAGCTGGAGCTGGCAGTGCCATCTGAGCAGGGCATGCCAGGCCCAGAGCAGGACCCATGAGGGCCCCACTCACTGCTTCTCCCTTCATAGCACTCTGTGGCTCTCTACTCCACAGAGTAAAGTTGGGACATAGAGTTGATCAGATGCCCCAAAGATCTCCAGGACTCCTGCATATGGAGTTATCCTTATCTCCCAGGATGGTGGCAGGGTGAACACATCGAACCAACTGGTCAACAGAACATTTCTTTTATGAAGTTGCATGAGATTGGACCACCAGAATGCTGCTGACTTGCTAATTTTGGTGTCTCTCACTCAAATCAGACACGAGTCAAGATCAGGGCTCTAGGCTACTGATGATTCAAGCCTTTCCTCGAGCCTGATTGGTGCTCACCCATTTGCATTCTGATCAAGGTGCCTCCACTGGTCCACAGCACCTGAAGCCAACAGGTGTGGCAAAATCATCCTTTACCCTGCAAACTCCCTGCAGCTGGTTCTGAGAGTTGTCACTGCCCCTTGCTCAGGCTCCACACCCTGTATTGGAAAATTCTCAGGAGTTGGTGTCCCTGTGTTCTCCAAGGTTTTGGTAACCATTGGTCTCCAATGCCAATGTGGTGAAATAATACTTTCTTGAGTCAGTTCTAGCCGTGCCTCACAAGGGATGATCATTCTTGGTCTTATGGAACCTCTGTACTTGCTCCACCGGTGGGCCCTTCACCTACCCTTCCTGCTGGTGTTGATGATAGAGGGGTGGGGTCAATATTAATAGATCACATTCTATAAATACAGTGATTATGGCCTAAAGAGTTCAAGAGAAGAAATAGTTGGAAGATGTGTCGCTCTGTTTTCATCCTATAAAATTTCAAATGAGATTAATGTGACCAGAAAACTATCATACATATATTTCTGCATAGTCTAAGCAAGGCACTTAAATTGTGATCATCTTCAATAAGTCACAGCAACAGGCTTTGAGAGCTACTAGAAGCCAGTACCCATGCAGGAATGGTAGGTGGTACAACATCATGAGTAATGAAGTCATCAACAGTTTGAGGGAACTGCAAAGTCAAAAATGGTCTGGATTGTTTCACATAATTATTATACAAACAAATTCTCAATACTTATGATTCTCTGAGCAATCAAAGTGTCATTACCTTTTTTTTCTTGCAGTGAAAAATATGATATTAGCCGAGAATGGCCTATCTGACAATAAAAAAAAAAAAACAAAACACAAAGAGATGGTTCCTGGACTTGTCAAAAAGAGATGATACTTGGATTATGCAGAATTCCCCCTTAGCACTGATTAGACAATAAACAAATGGATAAGTACCTCTTCTCCACCCATTATTCTAAGTTTTCATCCATATATCACTATATTCTCACATGGGCCTGCGGATTTTGTAACACATTTTTAAATCTAATTATCAATATAATCAGAGGACCTGCAAAAAAAATTGCTAGAGTCACACACCCTTATTGCAGCTCTGAACTATCACTGTTTTGGCCAAAGGAAAGGATACGATTAAGCCATATCAAGGAGAGACAACTCACTCATGCCATGGTCTAGAGAACACAGCAAAGTCACGTGGCAAAGGGCATAGATAGAGGGAGGGATGAAGGATGGGAATGATTACATTATAATCTTCCACACCTTGCATATTCCCAGTCTGTTTCCTTCCTGATCTCCCAGCATCTAATGACTTTTATTTCTCCAGTTGCTTCTCTTGTTTTTGGTGCTTCTTCACTATACACTGGGTACAAGATTGTCCTCATGGTACTGAGCCTCTGGCGTACTTGATTCAGAAGTTCTCTCCCCTTCACCTCCACCGTCACCTTCCTCCTCCCTTTGTCCCTGCTTCTTCCTGTCACCACCACCCATCTTAATCACATCCATTTCCATTTCCAATTTCAAGAAATATTTATTAGGTGCCTACTTGTGTCAACACTGCTGCACCCTGGAGACACAGCAGTGGAAAGGCTGCTTCTCTCATGCCCAGCACAGAAAAAAGACGTTTAGAGGTGATCACAGTTCTCCTGGGGGTGACATTAGCTATCTATTATTAGCCCCCACTGAAGTCACAGTGAATGCTTTAAACTGAGTGCCTTGGGACTTAAAGCATGGTGCTAGTAACATATTTAAGGTGCTAGTAATATATTTAAGGTTAAGTGAGTTGCTGTTCTTAGTCTATAGTCAGTTACATTTTCTCATTCTCATTCTCTCCATAGTAAAGAACACACACACACATAAAAAAGAATAAATTTAATTATGAATATGAGCATAATGTCACATTGATTTCAATCGTGTAGAAAACCTGGTTAAACCTCCCAGAGGATCTCTCTCTGTGTCACAACATCATCTTCCCTGTGACAGATTTCACATTTCTTTTATATCATGGAGTAATGACTAAATTGCTGCTCAGGGAAATGGTATTTGGCTAAAGGAAAAAAAAAAAAGAATATTGGTGCAGGGGGAAAGATTTGTGCCAATATGAATGTCTAGGCCAATTTCTAAACTGAGGAATAGAATACAAATCATGTATTGAATCAATATATTCCTTATACCTTGGCAGAAAAGAACAAGGAAAAGGGCAGTGGCCATCTCAAATGCGATATGCTGCAGAGCAGACTAGGACTCCAACTCATGGAAATTTTCTATGTGTCGCATGCAGGAAAAAAAATGAAAAACAGGAAAAGTGCCTTTTATGCCAAACATATATCAGATAATGACATATAATGAAATGCACACATCTTTTTGGGGAAAAAGAGAAGCTATTATATTCCATTGAGAGATATAATGTGTGAAAGAACTGAAAGGCTCCTTTCAATGCCATAATTTTCTTCAAAAAATATTCTGGAAGCATTATATCACTGTAAAATATACCCATTAAGACTAATATTATCTACAACAATTTGAAGGACTACAGATTGAACTTGAATATAATCCTTCATGTATGTTCCCTTGCATAATGATAAGGAGAGAAAAGCAAGAAATTCTGTGTACCATAGTATATACTGCCAGAACTTCACAATAGTTCCACATTTCTCTACAGAAGCTTTACGATTGGTTTCATAAGCCATCCACTCATTATTATTCAACAAATATACACTAAATACATACCATACACCAAGCATTCTTCTAGGATTGAAGATAAAATGGTGAAAGATGAAATCTCAGGTATCGTAGGCATAGAGATTTTAAGCTTGTAAATAAGTACATTCAGAGAGCATTAAATACACCAAAGAAAAGAAACTAGTACAAGAGAATAGAGAGGGAAGACAAGAGACAGGACCTACATTGGATAGGGTGGTCATGGAAGGCCTCTTCGAAAAAGTCTTAAGACATGAAGGATGAAGGAGGCATCTGGACACATGTACTACAGCCTCCTTCAGAGGTCATCTCTTAGGTTCCTGGAGCCAGAGTCAGAAGATGATGTCTCCTAAGGGGAGCCAAAGCCAGAGACTGATGGCTACAGATATGTGAAAGCTCAGCTCCTTGACCCCAAAGGGAAAGACCTCTGCAGGATTGCTTGCACTCCTGAGATCCTCAAGGGATCAAGCTGAGGCCAAAACTCTGCCTGAAATCATACCCTTGCTTGGCTCCTTCTTCTTCGTTGAGCCACTTCTTCTATAACCTCACTGGTCTCTCGCAGGAACACAGTTTAAACAAATCACCTTCACTCAAATCCTTATTGCAGCATCTGCTTCTGGGGAAGCAGCCCCGGGAGAACTTCCATGGCAACAAGAATAATAAAAAAATATGTCAGGCACATACAATGCTTTGTCCTAGCATTTTTGAGTGGCGGTGGAATTGTGGAAAGAAACATGGACGATGATGATGGGTTGTAGTCCCAACTTTTCCACCATGTATAACCCTAGACAAAGTCATAACTCTGGGCTTCAGTTCCCCATCTATAAAATGGGGATGCTGGTCCATGGTGATCTCCAGGGAACATTTCCTGATCTAAAAGAACATGCTACATGTATGCATATGTGTGGATGATGTATTAATACACATTCACGTTTGCTACATGGCTCTAGAGAGATAATGGTGTTGCACCCAGTGGGATATGGAGCGATTGGTGAATATTTTTCTGGTAAGTGGTTTTTACTTGGTTTACTGCTATGAGCCAAAAAGAACAGCTGGTTAAGTTCAAGGGCCATGATCAGACATCAAGAATCAAAGGGTTGTGCTGCAATTACAGTTTTTCTCCCTAATGTCTGAGCAAAATTGAAAGACAGGCAACTCAATCAATGAAGGAAAAGAAGGAGAAGCCAAATGTTAGCATATTTTTTAAAAAAGTCTGTTTTCTTGGTGGGAAAAGTGGAAGCAGGGAGGAATCATGATAAAAAACTGCCAAATCATGATTATTACAGAGTCCCTGGCCTGGACATAGTCAGTAATTCTGACTACACTGTAGCTAGAAAGTATTTGTTAAAGGTTATAAAAGGGAAAAACTGAGAACAAGCAGAAAGAAGCTCAACTTTACATGATGCAGAGGGAACAGCTCTTGATATAACAGATGCTCAGAACTGATTATTTAACATTCCCTTAACAACCATTACAGTGAGAAAAAATAGATTTAAAATTAACTATATGATATCAGTGACACTATTGAGTCTCAGATTTCCAACCCTATAAAATGGAGACAATAAATTTCGAAAGGATGCAGCGAGGTTACAGAGCAGAAAAAGAGTTGATATGGGAGGTTGGTATGGGAGCATGTAATGGTTTAGAATCAACTGGATGGGTTGAGCTGTGGCTCCCCATCCCTTGTGAGCCATGTGACCTCAGACAAGTCATCTAACTTTGAGTCTAGTTTCCTCCAATGGAAGATGAGACACTTGTTGTCCATACTTCATGGAATTGTTAAAAGTTAGGTGATTTTGCAGGTCTCATAGTAAGGTGTGTGCCCAATAAAGATCAGTTCCCTTTGGTCACATTTTCCAGCTAAACTTTCTGGAATATATGTGAGATATCAACCAGCACCCCATCTGACATTTCCTGAGCTCAGTCCCCCTCACTCTGCCTTCTCTCTTCTTATGCTATGGCTGGCTCTGTCCTCACTACTCACCTAGTGACCCCCACCTCTTCCTTGATAAACTACCAATTTTGATAAGTTTTTTAGTTCATTCTTTGCACATTTCCTCAGGCATCCAGCACTGCAGGGGGTGCGGGTGTCTGACATCTATTCCCCAGCCCTGCATTCATTTCCCTTCAAGTGAAAACCATGGTGTAGTTCGTTTTTCCTGTGCTTATTGCAAGCTTTTCCATATAATTTGATCTTGTAAAAGATAAAACACACACACACACACACACACACACACACACACACACACACACACATCTTTACATTCCCAGGCATTTTTTGTCCTTATCTAAAATTAGCACCGTTGCTGCTAAGCTATTTTAGGAAATTCAGGGCGTCCCTCACTCTAGCTCTACCAGCTTAGCCAGCTGAGTAGCCGTGTGCAATATGGACTATGTAGGTTCAGCACCAAATCCTGAAACCACCAAGCTGCTCCTTCTGCTCCAGTTTACCAACATAGATAGCAAATGTGTAAGATTAGGTGGGTACAAGAGCCAATAGAAAAGATAAACATGACATAGGTGTGAAGATGTAAGTGAGAGAACTAAAACTCCAGAAAGATGACGTCCTGGGTCTGATTCCTTCAAAGCAGAGCCTGAGATGGGGATTCCTGGCAAGAGAAGGGTTGCTTTCAGGAGGGACCCATCAGGAAGTGAGAAAAGCAGAATAGAGCAGGGAAAGAAGATAAGCAAATATGTAGCTCAGGTGAAATCCAGTTCAGCCTGGTCCCACAGGGAGTTCTAAAGTGTGAATGGCACCAGCATCCACCTGTCATTACCCAAAAGCTGCCTCAAGGAAAGAGCATGACCTATAGGTATTTCTGGACAGTGCAGCAGCTCCCAGAAGCATAAAGCACTTGCTCAAAGAGAAGGGAGAAGCTGTGAGCCAACAGCAGCCAACACACCACAGCTGGAAACTAGGGCCCCACCCAGGTTAAGGGAATTTATTAAGGAGCACCAACCCTGGGTGGGAAAAATAACAGAAACATCAGAGCAATGGAAAAAAAATAGCTGTGGAATGCTTAGGGGATTCAGGGATCATATCTTACACATTTGTTAAATTCTCCAGCACTAATATTGGTCCTTAGATAAAATAGGTGCTCTCTAAATGATTAAATCAAAATTTCTTTGGGATAAAGTGAGCTGGAAGAAATAGTTATTCATCTCAAAGTGGGGACATTTGAGTTCATAGCACATGGAGATTTTTATTTCCATAGAAATGGGAAATTATAGCTAATGAATTGGTGGGATCATTCTTGTTTTACCTTCCTACCCTTTAGCAGCATATAAAGTATATGGTAAGGAAGAAAGGTATTGGACTTGGTGTAAAAAAGAGGCAAGTCCAATCTCATTTGGTCATCTGTTCATTTTATCTCAGTGGATTGATCTCAAATAAACAGATCTTAGTTCAATTCCAAGATGGAAATTGTAATAACTGTGCCACCTAACTCATGGTGTTCTTATAAGGCTCAAATGAGCTAATGTATTGAAAAGGAAGCCTATCTTTTGAATGCAAGTGACAGACCCCAACCCCAAGGACTTAGGGAAAAAGTGACTATATAGACACCCTAAGAAAGTTGTGTCGAACATGGGCTCAGCTGGCCTCATGGGTTGGCACCACCCATGTACAAACCATTAGGATCCCCTTATCTCTCTTCAACATCATTTTCATGGACTGGAGTGCTTTTCTTATGAAACTGGAAATATAACAGAGAAGAGCTTTGAATTTTATCACCTGAGAGGGGAGAACCTTTTCCCTTGGTTCTTGCTAGAAACAAATTACTGACTGGGACTCTCTTTTTATTGCATAAATTATAAACTCTGGGAAGAGGTGTCGGTAAGGCACAGTGTTTAGCAGCTACTCTATGACTTTCATCTGAAGTCAGGAAGAAATAGTTTCCCAAAAGGAGGGCTGGTCCTAGGAGAAAGGAAAATTTGGGGGAGACAAAAGATGGATATCTACTGGAAAGTTATAAACTTGTGTCTTTTTTATGTTTTGTGTCCTTGAGCACATCAATGAATTTATCTCAACATCTTATTCATCCTTAAAATGGGAATACTAATACATATTTCACTAGGACATTTGAAGATTAAAATAGATAATTTATGGGTAAAGATGCTTTGTAAAATGTAATGTTCTTTTAAAATCATAAAAAGATGTTATTATGAATTATTGTACATTAAATACAGAGCACTTCCCAGGCACATATGCATTTTAGATTTGTTTTTAAAATGGAAAAAGAAAAAGTCGATGACTGCCTTCTCAAAGCTTGCAGCCAAATCCACCACACCACACGAAAATAAAAACATGTGCTCCAAGGAAACAGCTTTGGCTGAAGGTGGCACCATCTTCAATCAGTTGCTTCTTTAGAACAGTTGTTTTCCGTAGGGAGTGACACAAGGTACTGTTTAGAGAGGTGTCAGTTATGTAGAGTTTTCTCTTTTCATTCTCAGAAATCAAAAGTGATCCCCACATAAAGCATTTGCAGCTGTGTTGGGAAATGAGCTAGTCACGCCTCGGCAATTTATGGCCAATTTTCCATTAATAAGAGAGAATGGAGTGCCGTTCAACCACTTTACAATCCAAACACTTGTTCTTAAGAATGGGGAGAGAGAAGTACAATAATTTTGTTCTGTTTCTAAAAGAGCATTAATTCAATATTGTGTATCTTTGAAGAAAAACATTTAGATGGCTCTAAGTGGTAGAAAGGTAAGTTTTACAGGAAAATGCTCAGAAAGCGAGGCATTAGAAATACCACCTGCCATCCATTAGAAATAACACCTGGAATCTACACGCAAGAGACAGACCGGAGAGCCAGGATCACAGTTCAGGTAAGAGAAAGGATGGGGAGGAAAAGAAAGACAGAGTGGGAAGTGAGACTGGGAGTTTCAGGGAATAAGTCCAAGACAGGGGTCTCAGTTCAGTGGTGGATTCTGATAGCAGGGACCAGGAACCACAGGAAAAATGAAGGTCTAGGTGAAGCAGAGTTAGCAATCAGAACAAGAAACAGAAATTGGACCATAGAAGGTACCAAAGACCCAGGATGGCCTTTGTACAATTCAAGGCAAATGGAGAGTTAAAGAGGTGAACCAGGACAGGAGAATGAAGACAAGACATCAGTCATACTCTGGTCTCAGCCAGAAGCCTGTAACACATGTCTTCCTTGGACTTGCAAAGAGGAAGGCAAAAAGTTGATTTCGGAGGAAGACTGTGTATGTAAATAGAAAGATGAAAATTGCCTAACACTCTGAAGAGGGAGAGACCAAATTAGATTTCAAAAAAACAGTGGAAAGTTTCTTATTTATCTTCCATTTAATCCACTCACCAGGTCAATTCTCTCAGTTTCTCTATACAACATATTGATTGGGGCTTGTCTTAATTTAGATGCCCTCAAAAGAAGACCCAGCATCAAGAATTGGGGTGCATGTTGTTTATTTGGGAGATGATACCAAGAAGACCCATAAGAATGGGGAAGGGAACCAATAAAGGGGCTATCAGTGAGCAGGTGGCCATTGTGAGTACCTTGGGGACAGAGTACAATCTGTTCCAGAACCATCCTACTGAAGTACAAGAAAGCTGGAGTATTTATCAATCAATGCCCATTCTTCATGAACCTCATTCATTAAGAGTTGCTGCTGAGGCTGCTGGCTCCCCAGAAATTCCTGACTTTCCTCAGATAGAGAGACATGGGCGTTTGAGGGAGGAGGACACTAAGACTGCAGATGACATCCAAAGTGAGCCTAGAAGCCAATGCAGGGTACAGTCAGCCCCTGCAGCAGTGTCCCAAACATCACCACCCCTCAGTCAAAGCTTCTCTCTAGTAAACCAACGTATTTCTATTCTGCTCGATAATGGGTATGTTTACCAAGAGTCAGCTAGGTTTATTATCAAATGTGTTAGAATTATAATTGTTATGTAAGTAGGTAAGCAAATTAATGAATCAACGAACTATGAGTACATGAAGAAAGAGATGTTTGAGTGAAAAATAAGTTGAATGCTTCAGAATGGTTTGATGAAATTGCACCAGTAAAAATGGTTTGTTGAATGAGGTGTGGCAGAGAAAACTGTAAAGGTGTTGGAGAGAAATGGTTAACAATCGAGGAAGATGATTCAATCAGATTGCTTTGCAAGTCACTTTAATTCTTCCTGCAATGTAAAGAAACTGAAGTTGGAAATCTTAGGGGATGAGTTAAGTGTGTGATTTATTGAAAGAGATATCACATGAGCCCAATTAAGAGACCCAGAGTCAGAGAAAAAACCTTAGCTTTACATCAAAGATTGGCAAATGAACACCAATTGACATGTTTTAAGTTAAAATAAAAATGTTTAAGGCGTGTATGAATCATTTTTTATGAGCCCTTACTTCAAATGATTTTTTTTTCAGTTAATCAGCCAGCCACTAGCCTCGCATGTGTTGCATGAAACGTGCTTCAACTCCATCCCAAGGAAAACACTCAGAGACTATAGCACGATGCCTCATGCAAAGTCGGCTGCCCAGAGTGTTTCATTTTAAGCTTTCCAGGAAAATTGAAGTACAAAGGAAAAAGCACTTCCTCAGCAATTTGGAAATTGGGATTAAGGGTCAAAAAGGTGAAGATTTCATGCCGGGTACTATTTTAGATCCATCACAAAGAACTATGGGAGAAGGTTAACAAAATTAAATGAAGATTTAGGAAGGAAAACATTCAAGCTTAACTTCTGCACCTCAGTTAAGCCCTACACAGTTGCATGGAGCGCAGCAATACAGCTTCAAAGATTAAAAAAGGAAAGAACTAAAAAACAAACTCCAATTTTCAGAATAAGAAAGGTGTCAAATTCTTAAGGACATAAAGATTGCAGAAGCTTAAAGTCCAGAGACTGCCTGGAGTCCCATCTTCTTGTCATTTAATGCCAAAGTCAGTTTGTTTAATGCTCTGGCTACTTGGACACTTCTCACTTTAGAGAGAGTCAGCATGCAGCTATTCAGGTTGGCAAGATTCAGAATCACTGAAGTTGGGTACCAGGCTTTGTAGATCAGAAGATTGTTCTTCTATCATATTTGTATCCACTGGCTTACTGTGGATAAATTCTTATTTCCCTGAAAGTGTTCCAGCAACATCAAAGTAAGCCTAACAGATTTTTTTTTCTTTTTGGTAATGACTCAAATTTTCAAAACAACAAGGTAACCATATTTCAGCCTCTCTTTCCCCCAGAACATAAGTCATCCACTGTGTGATTAAATGAAATTATAAGTTAACACTATGTGATATTTCTGAGCCTGCGTGCATAAAGAAGAATGTTTCCAGTCAAGTTAAAAAGATTATTTATTTTATTTATACCTCATTTTGTTCCAGAAATAATTAAAGCCAAACTATAAAGCAACATCAAGTGCAGCAAGAGAACAGAAACATCTGTGATTTCATTTCTCAAAAATATCAAAGAACTTACAGGATTGGGGTTTAAATATCAATTAACCTTCTTTTAACCAGAAAATTGAAACACAACTTCTTTTTTTTTCCTTTTAGTGATGTAGATTGTCCCTTCACCTTCCAATGCTGTGAGGCCCCCCGCCAAGGTGCAGATAGAAGCTCCCCAAGCTGGCTGACAGCCTGCCCTTTTCACACCCCACCCATGTGTCCATCAGGACTGCGAGGGCTCATTTTTTATGAGCCCTTACTTCAAACTTCTGTATGTCCAAACTTCTTTCCTCACCGTCCCCAACAGCTGCCCCTTGGCCACCCCTCAGCCCTAGGGTGCTCTCACAGACAGAGAGTCTGCATTCAGAGGATAGACCAGATCCACTCCAGTCTGTCTAGGCAGAGGATCCTGGAGTCCTGGTGTGGGTGGCAGAATAATGACCTCCCAAAGATGACCACACCCTAATCCCCCAAACCTGTGCGTATGTTATGTTACATGACAAGGGGGAATTAAGGTTGCTGATAGAATTAAGGTTGCTAATCAACGGACCTTAAAATAAAGAGATTATTCTGAATTCTCCTGGTGGGGCAATATAATCTCAAGAAGTCTTTAAAAGTGCAAGAGGGAGATGGAAGAGTAAGAGTCAGATGGATGTGATGGAAGGAAGCCTTGGCGGCCATTGCTGGCTTTGAAGGAGGAGGGAGGAGCCAGCAGCAATGCAAGGAGATCTCTAAACACTGGAAAAGCAAGAAAATTGATTCTCTCTTGGAGCTTCAAAAAGGAACCCAGACCTATCAACACCTTGGTTTTAGTTCAACGAGACACATTTTAGACTTCTGACACCGAGAACTGTAAGATAATAAATTTGTGCTATTTTAAGCTCCCGTGTTTATGGCAATTTGTCCGGCAGCAATGGGAAACTAATACATCTGGGTGTCTGCTGTCTGGTCTCAAAGTGGGTGTGCAGGCTCTGGGTGGGGATATCCCTTTGTCCTGTAGACATCTTGTCCCGGAAGGAATGATGTGGCCAGAGGTGAGCTGCTGTGCATGTGTTGTGGGGGTTCTCCAGAGTGCAAGTGCCTGCATGTGTTGGTCTAAAGGAGGTGGGTACTGCTACATGAAACAGGAAAAAAGTGCTGCAAGGAAGGAAAAAAGCCTCACTAGACACGTTAAAAAGGAAGGCCCAGTTCTGCCCAGCAAGTTGGAGGGATTAGGTGGCCCAGTTTCCTGGAAGGGGACAAGACCTCGTGCCCTACCCCTTTTCAGCCCAGTGTTTGACTTCTGCTTATTCTGCTTTGCATAATAGAAGGAACACGAGGAATGGTGATTCTGACAGAGAGGGGTGAGACCAGAGCTGGACAGGGAGGGGAAGTAGGGACTGGGCCAGGGAAATGGTGGAAAGAACATTCCTCATGCCCCACCAAACCTGGTTAAATTATACTCACTAAATACTTTCTCCGGTAACTGGTGAAGGAATGGAATTCTGTGCCTGCAGAGATGTGCAGTCATAGCGGATGCTGGAGAAAATCACCCGAACCCTCAAGGAGCGAGGTTCTTGGTCTCCTAGCTCTCAGGTTGGTCAGCTGCTGATGGTGCAGAGCTGAGTCCCTCTCTAGGAAATGCCCATCCAGGTGAAAGCCTGCAGCCAATGAATGCCACATGAGGGTTCAGAGACCTGACTTTGTGCCCTAGTTTGGGACAGCTCTGTGGGGCTACCCAGTTCCAGAGCATCCCTTAGTCTCAGCTGAGGCTTCTGTGGCAACTGCAACTGCATTGCTGCCCAAATTCTCTCTTGGCCCCATCCTCCCTTTTTCACTCCCCACAGGGGATTCCAAAAGAACTCCCCACAAGAATTCCTGTACAGAAATCTGAGTCTCAAAGTGGGCCTCCTGTGGGAACTGATCTACAACAGAGGTGAAATCAGCAAAATAACCTCAAAGACCATGAAATCAGATAATGTGGGGGAGAATGGTCATCAAAGAGAGGTTTGGAGTCCAACTGACTGTGGAATCGTGGTGATTAAATCCTTGAGGGTCAGAACATCCTTGGGACTGTCAGCAGGAGTCACAGATGTTTTAGATGCAAGTGTGTTCTCAGGGCCCACCACGCTGGGGAGAAAAGGGCATACAAAAATCACCCATCTTCATCCTTGCATCACTCAATCATTTCCAGGGCTTCTGTATTTTTGTGTGTTTGCCTGATAAGCTGCCTTATCAACTTTAATTAAAAAGCAAAATGGTTAGAAACTAGAAGACAGGACCAGATATGCTTAAAGAGATAGGGGAGTTACAATGTATAGGCAACTTTTAATCCATTGGAAGAATATTGTCTATATTTTAAACAGCTCAATTTTAGATATGAATCGATATGTGAATAACTAATTTTGTTATTGTTTTTGTTCCCAACAGTGCCCCTCACAGGCATCAAGAGTGTGGCAGTTATAATAAGCTCAAATTTAGACTCTTTCATGGCTAGAAAATACTCTAGAAGTATCTACAGAATTGGAGAAGCATGATTTAGGACAGATAGTGATGAAATCATTACTCAGTGGTTTTCAAAATCTGGTCCCTAACAACAATATCCACATCATATAAGAACTTGTAAACATGTTAGAAATTTAGAATTTCAGGCCCCATTCCAGCCCTACTAAATCAGAAATTCTGGGGTAAGACACAGCAGTCTGTTTAACAAGCTCTCTAAGGGATCTAATGTGGGCCAACATTTGGGCACCACTGGTCTAGAAGAACAGTCCTTTCCTGAGATTTATGAACTAGCGGAGGTGGGGGAGGGGAGGACGAGATGGCAGAAAGTTGGGTATGTGACCTCATGTCCCCTACAGTTTTCAAGGGAGTTGATCAAAAGCTCTCATTAGATTATCAAAAGAGTTTGTGATCTGGAAAAAGAAAAAATAAACACACAAAAAACCAACAATACCAATGATAACAACAAGAAGAAAGACGTGACCCTTCTAAATGATCAGGAGCCTCCCTTTGTCTCAATGTCCCAGTGATTATGATGTGGTTTGGAAGGACAGATTTATTTCTAACAGTAACACTTAGGGCAATTTATTGCGTTAAAGTCACCAACTAATGGCTTCCTGCATCCTGTAAGTGGAAGACCAGTGATAGAATGGTCTCTGCTTTTGTGGTCTGCCTGATCCCTACTAGTGGGACCACCTCCAAGTTCTGGGACCAGGCCCACCCTGCGCTCCATAAAATACATCACTATATTCTACCTTTCTGGCCACAAGAATAAACTGGTGATTTCCAGAAACAGCACTCTATCAGTTTGGTCAAATGGGTTGACCAAGGAATTTCACTTGACCAAAAATGGATCAAAGAAGTCCTTTCTTGGAATTTTATATGCATATACTTAGAGACAAGAGGTTTCCCCTTTTCTCTGAAGTTACTAAGCTGAGTTTATGTGAGCCTGTACCTGTGTGTACTGCACTTGCTATTTCTCCACTGACTGAAGGAAACCATATGTATTAGGAGATAATAAGACCACTGAAAATCATAAGAAAAAGAGACAGAGATTGCTAGTGGACACATTCCCATCACCTGGAGTGTGTGTGTGTGTGTGTGTATGTGTGTGCGTGTGTGTGTGTGTTGTAGAGTTCTATGAGCTGGCAAGTACACACAGTTGTGTATCCACCACCACCATCAAGATATAGAATTGCTCCATTACACAAAAAAATTCCCACACATCCCTCTGTAGTGAACCTCTTCCTAGGCCTAGTAGCCATTCATCTGTTTGCTGTTTCTGTGGTTTACCCTTGCAAAAGTGTCATGTAAATAAAATCAGATATTATGTGGGATTTAGAGTCTTATTTCTTTTACTTAGTACAATGCCCTTGAGATTCAGCCACAAACGGGGTGTATCAGTAGTTTATTCCTTTCTACTGCTGAGTAGTATTCCATTGTATATATAGATATACAAAAAATGGTTTATTCATTCCCCTACTGAGTGACATTTGGTTTGTTTCCAGTTTGGGGTAATTATGAATAAAAGCTACAATAATCATGTGCATACATAGGTTTTCATCTCATTTGGGTAAATACCTAGGAGTGAGATTGAGTCATATAGTTTTATAAGAAACTGTCAAACTATTTTACAAAGTAGCTCTACCGTTGTGCATTTCTACCAGCAATGCTTGAGAGTTCATATTCATTCACCTAGGAGTTCTTAAGGCCAGCCAACCCCTTGATTTCCCAGTTGAGTGAACTAATAAATTTCCAACTTAAGTTCAGTTTCTACTGTTTCCAGCTAAAAAATTCTTGACTAATATAAGAAGTTGTAATTAACGTAGTTCGCAAACCCTGTATAATTTATTCTTTCTTTGTATTTACTCTGTCATCCCCAAGGATACTTCTTGGGTATCTACATGAAAGATGCCACTTTCTAGGAACCATAACAAATATATATATATATATATATATTATAAATAAATAATAAAACATATATATATATATTTTTTTTTTTTTTGAGACAGAGTCTCACTCTGTTGTCTGGGCTAGAGTTCTGTGGCATCAGCCTAGCTCACAGCAACCTCAAACTCCTGGGCTCAAGCAATCCTACTGCCTTAACCTCCCCGGTAGCTGGGACTACAGGCACTCATCACCGTGCCCGACTAATTTTTTCTGTTTTTAGTTGTTTGGCTAATTTCTTTCTATTTATAATAGGGACGGAGTATCACTCTTGCTCAGGCTGGTCTCGAACTCTTGAGCTCAAGCAATCCTCCCGCCTCGGCCTCCCTGCGTGCTAGGATTAGCACCACCGCGCTTGGCCTAAAAATATATTTTTTTAAGTTTTTATTTTTCCTCAAGGGACTCTAGAATTTGTTACTATCATTAACCATGGAAGATTCAGCACAAGGTCTCTCTTAGTAGCAAGGTGGAGTATCCCAGCAACTCCTTTGTCTCCCTTTACCTAACTTTCACAATAAGATCTAGCCTGCTCTGGTGACTCTGAGAAGAAAATATAATACATAACCATCCCCAAAGATGTATTATTAATGTTCACTTTGGGTGACGGGGATAATTTCCATGGTTATATTAAAATATTACTAAAATTATATTTATATAATTTTATATAATAATATGTAAATTATATTAACATATATTATGTGAGAATAATCTTCAGGAACATTAGAAATTTTTAGCAGAAAGATGTTTTAGCCAAGATCATTCTAATCACCTCGATGAGATGAATCACCATTTGCTGCTAAGTGGGATTTTTGACAAAGGGTTACTTTCCTAGGAAATCTGAGGTTGAGTATCATCTTCCTAGAAACTGTTTCCTAGTAAGACACCCAGAAGCTGGGCCATTAAATAATCCCCCCTTTCCCATAAGCAAAACTGAGCAAAAAGTATGTCTATCTGAGACATTAAGCCAAGAAATTTGCAGGCAGCAGACCCAAGAGAACACCACTGTAACACTTCTCAGTTGTATCATACTTGATACAAGGCTCCTAGGTAATGCATTGGGAAGTACCAGTGACCATTTTTTAGAAGATAAAATGTCTAGTTGCTTCTAATTCTCCCCTGCACCTTCAGCAGACACAGAGGAAAACAGACTGCCTTCTCTCCCTCCACATCCTGTTTCCCAGGATAGCCTACAGAACCTTCATCCAGGGATATGAGTAGGTTCTGTCAAAAATTTAGTTTGGAAGATTCCCTTTGTATAAAATCCTGTTTTAACGTCTGTCCAGATTTTAGGTTAATTGGGAATATTTTTAAAAAATGTACTGCATATTAACAAAATCACTGAACTATTTCCTCCCTACTGAAAACTTAACACTGTTCAGTGTTTGTACTTCACTTACTGCCCAAATAGAAACAGAGAGATGGACTGGGTCATTACTCAATGTCCATTCAAGTGACATTAATCTCTGGAAATAAAGACAAAGTGAAAATAACCAAAAGTGTTTAGTCTGGTCCGGTTACAATGTAACAGAGAATTGTCCACTTCACACAAACCTACGAAATGATGAACAACAGAGTTTAAATTAGAAAGGCTTTCTGAGAAGATTAACAAGTGATCTTAACTTTGGGGGAATTAAAAAAAAAGGAATTGATATATACACACACACATATATACATATAAATAAATATATATATATATATCTCCTTACTTTTCTTAATCACTACATTGTTGATATAGTGTGGATATTTGTCCCCTCCAAATTTCATGTTGAAATTTGATCACCAATATTGGAGGTGGAGCCTAGTGGGACATGTTTTGTGCATGAGGGCAGATCCTTTATGCACCACTTCCTGCAGTGAGAGAGTTCTACTAATTTCTGCAAGATCTCAATGTCTAAAAAGAGTCTGGCACCTCCTTTCTCTCCCTCTTGCTCCCTCTCTTGTCATGTGACACGCTGGCTCCCCTTCCCCTTCTGCCATGATTGGAAACTGAGTCCCTCACCAGGAGCAAATGCTGGTGCCATGATTCTTGTACCACCTGCAAAACCATGAGCCAAATAAACCTCTTTTCTTTATAAATTACCCAGCCTCAGGTATTCTTCTACAGCAACAAAAAATGGACTAAGACAACTACACGAGAGTTTTCTGTTGTGGCCAACAGGGAAGAATTTACAGCATAAAGAGCTAGAAGTGATCATACTAAGAGCTACTGCCAAGGAAAGGCTATGTAGGACAAGATCAAGGAGAAGTGTGCTGGTGGAGACATAGGAAGAATAGATTGAGATGAGAATTTGAGATCACTGAAGTTGCTAGATGATGTGTAACACTTACTTCCCCCTCTGAGGCCCTAAAAAGAACAGTATTTAAGCCTACAGAAAGGGCAGGCAATTTTCCCCCACAAAGGCAATTTACAACTGTCTTTTTCTTCCTCTGGCTGGCAAGTACCTAATGAACCTTTACATATGCAGCATCTCTCTCCTACCAGAATAGAGGTGCTCACGTGCTTTAATAGATACACAAAAAGGAGAAGGTCTCTCTGTCTCTCAGGTTATACCTCTCAGGCTTAACAATGTTTCAAGGAGTCAATGATATTACCAACATATAAATATTGCAGTGGTGACTATACACTCAGGATTGTATTAGACAGTTTAAGGGGGTAACAGTAAGGTGGTAAATAGTGTCTAATGTCAATTAATTTAAAGTCCGCTACAATCAAGTTAAGGAGAAAAAAGTTAAATTTTTATGGCTAGATGATATTTGGAAATATTAACTTATACTTTTCTCTCACTTTATCTGCTCTTCCCTTATCCCATTCACGTATTCATTTGAAGATATTCATAACTGAATATGCTTAGAGATATTCATTTATGGTTTTCTCTGTGTTATTTTCCCCCTTTCCTTCTCCCATTCAAATACTTTCAAAATGAGATGGAAAAAGAGTTAAGACCAGTCCAAGGGCATGTTCCTAAGTTGATTCCCAATGGGACGGGGAAGAGGAGTATTTATTTATCCTCCACTTTCATTGACTCTGTGTTTGTGTGTGTGTGTGTGTGTGTGTGTGTGTGTGTGGCGGGGAGCTGTCGTATATGAGAAGTACATGGAGATGCCTTTTGTCTCCAAAGACCTAAATCTACTGAAGGGGAGAGAGATTAGAAGAAATAAACAAAGTGATCTGAAGAAGCAGGAAGGTTCCCCTTCCAGATGAAGTAAATAAAATATACTCTCTAAGCTTTGGAGGGGAAGAGAGAAAGGTGGATTGAACATAGGAGTGTCTGGCAGCTAAAGTCTTCACTAGATTAGGGGGAGTGGGAGACAAGAGCTTATCAGGATGAGGAGACAGTATTCTAGCCAGATGTTTCTATAGCAACTTTGAAGCCAGAGCTTCAAAAAAAATGGGTTTTCAAAGAAATAGGGAGAAGTGGGGAACCAGGCTAACATTTACTCCCCCTTCTGCTCTGGAGGTGCAAACAGCTTCACCTTCACTGGCTATATATCCTCCTGTTGCTTTCTCATTCTCCTTGTGTCACTCTCCGCTAGACTCCACTCATCTCTTGGGATTGATTACTCTCCACAATAAACCACCTGCACTCAAGACCTTTCCTTGGGCTCTGTTTTGGGAGGTGAGGGAGGAAACCCAGACTAGGACAAGAGTAAAGGTGATGGTTTGAAAGCTTTCAGACCCATGTTGAAGATGTTTATTTCTGTTTTAACTTCTGCATCATGATTCATTCCTTGTTCCTACTCCACTTGGTTTCCTAAGATGCCACTCAGTCTGGAAAGTCCCCTCCTAGAAGTCAAATGCAACTAGCTCCTCACATTTTCCACTCTTCTTGAACCTCTTTACAGTGTTTGACGGTGATGACTTTACAACTTCTTATTGAAGCTTGGATCTTCTTTGCTTTCCAGCGTACTGGACTTACCATGTTCTTTTTATCTCTTTCTGAACATTTGTCTCTTTTTCCTGATCCCATTGTCCTTATGAATGGACTCTTCACCTTCATTTTTCTCTCTGGGCTACCTTCAATCAGTTTGGTGTCATGAAATCCAACACTGTCTCTTTTTATGAGTGAGTTTCAAATCTTGATTTTCTTGCAAATCCTGAGGTTTCTCCTGAATTCTAATCCTCTATTTATACCCATTTGGTGAAAATGACATCCTAGATATCTTATACAAACTCAGTGTATCCAAGAATTAAGCTAAAAATTTACTGTAAACTGGAAATAAAAAAATTTAAAATAACAACAAAAAGATGGATATAGGGTAGAAAAAGACAGAAATAAATGGCCCATTTAAGCATCTGATCTTAGGAAACAACAAGAAGATAAAAGACACAAGGATAGAATATTCCAGCTGGTAAACTGAAAGAATGATAAAATTTGGAGAAGGTTGGGGGAAATTGGGAGAAAAACAATTTAGGATGAAAGGAAAGATGAAGAGTTCTGTTTTGATCCTATCCAGTTTCTGGCCAGTGTTTTCCCTGCTCAGTTTTATGTGTTTCAAAAGACTTAGGGTCCTTCCTTACTTTTCTCACTGATCCTGATCAGACGTTACCTCTTTGATTTCTACTTGCTTTAGTCTCACAGTGACTTCTTCACTAAAATGTCACCATCTTCTAACAAAGCATTTATTTTCTCTCCTGAAGCCAAACCTGTTACCTTTGTAACTAAAATAGAAAGAAAAATGTATAATAGTATAAACAATAGAATCAAAATTAAAAATAGTACCTATTAAAATATTCACCAATAAAATTTTGATTATCACCAAAATTCCCAACTGCAAACTTACAGCATTCAAATCTTCTGAAACTATTCTTTATTCTTCTGAAATGATGTAAATGTTTACTTTATGTTATTTTAATAATTGAGATAGAAGAAAAATACCATTCTTTAAATGGCTCTACCAGGCAGTAGTAGGTTGGTGAATAGAAATGATCTACAAACTCATGTGAAGAGGCCAACAGCACAGAGAAGCTGTTTTATTTTGTTTTTAAGTCCTGGAAGCTTCTTTCTCTGCTTAGAGGTCTGAAAGCAGCCACTTTCCTAAGAGCCTGTTTTGCTTGTCACCCACCTCTGTGCCATTAGAAGCCTGTTAATTGCTGTCTTGGTAACAAAGAAAAATAACACCATTGTGCTACTAATAAAACACCGTGTGAATTGTTTCCCTTCTGAAATGCAATGATTTTAATTGACTTTATTTTCTTCCAAAAAAAAATAGAGATGCACAATCATGGTGAGGTCTGCCCTCATTAACGGAGATGCGTCACTAGTTTTAGATGAAAATTAAAGTCTTGTCAATATCCATCTTGCAGCTACCCAGACTGTAACACATACAGAATCGAGTGTGTGTTTCTCTTATTCCTCTTCTTGTTCAGCTTTTCCTCCTGGGACCCAATAAAGGACTTGGGAGCAGGTAAAAAGCAGCACATTATTCTGTAGCTTTATCCTGGCTGCACTTTGGAAAACAGATTTGCAGGCTCTGAACCAACAGGCAATAAGTCACTCAGCCCATTTTCTCAGAATTACCGCGGCACGATTACTGTTTGCTTCCCAATAACTCTATAACCATGGACAGTAACAAATACGCAGACATTTTCTTCTCTGCACTCAGAAAGCTGTGCCTTCATGAATATCTCTTCCTTACCTATTTCCTAATCCAATTTTTTCATGTCAGAGCTAGAAATTTGTGTGACAGGATATTTGGTACATTTCCACAAGGCAAGGCTCAGCCACAATTGTGCTGGTGCTGGGCAGCTTTGGGTTATAGCTTCACAGGTTAAATCTGTGATAATTAGCTGCCTACTCATGTCTGCCAGTAATTGTATTAATGAGAGCCCTAGATTATAAAAAAAAAGCCTGAGGGACCAGTATTAATGGTGAATATTTCATATATTCTTGTTTTGAGCTATTGGAAGAGGTGCATGATAAAAAATTTCAGCCACTCATCCACTCAACAAATGTTTATTGTACATCAATTCTGTGCTTAATGAGCACCTATACTATGTGGAGATATAGTTATGAACAAGATCCCCTATGCTCCTGCTCTTGTGGAAATTACATACTGGACAGGGAGCAAGATTAAAATGAATTATGAAATTAAATAAGTGCATTCACAAAATAAGTCAAAGTAATGGTGCTATGAAGAAAATCAAAGAGGTATTATGCTAGAGAGTGATTCCGGGGAGTGGACATAGCTGCTTAGGAGGAGGTGGCCTGACAAGGCTCTCTGAGATGACATTCAAGCTGCTGTGGCAGTTTTAAAACATGGCCTCCAACTTTTTTGACACTCCTCCCATCAAGAGGCAATGTCTATGTCCCAGCCCTCTGAATCCGGGCTCTCTGACTGTTTGATGAATGGACTACAGCCAAAGAAAGGCTGTGCCAATTATCCAGATCAGGCCTTAAGAAACTAATAGCCTCTACTTTCTGTCTCTAGGAGGATGCAGGCTCTCGGATGAGTTGGCCACAATGCTGGGAGAAAGCCCAGGCTGCACATGATGGAAACTCTACCTTATGTATGTCACTTCCAAAAGTGGGTATCACCTCCATTATTGTTCTATAGCCTCTGCATCACCAGAAATGCTACTTATCCAGACTGCATAGAAATGTAGCTACTCAGACTTAATCCCGACCTCCAGGCTATTTGTTATATATACGGTATCTATAAGGTCAAAGAATTTATGGTCTATAAATGTATAATTCTGTGCATAGAAAAATGGCACCATAGCCTTGCTACTGCTGGGATGTAAACTCTGAGTTTCAGGCAAGCAATAGGTCAGCATAAGAAATACTCTGGGATCAGACAAGCCCTGGAGCAACTTTCAAATGTGTGGCACCCATCAACATCTGTGCACTTTTCCTACAATAGGTCTATGCTCAACCCTGGGATAAGACAAAGAGAAGTCAATCCCAGATGCTACTCCTTGGGATGTCAGAAATCGAATGGTTTGTCAGGATTTTAAATGGTGGCTCCAGATTCCTTTCAATTCTAGGATGAGCTGATGAAGTCATTTTGCTTCATGAGCAATGAAGGGTTTAGGGTTGATTTTTCTCCTGGCAACAGTTAATTCTGGTGAAAAGACATCATGAAAATATTGATGGAGAACAGCAATATTAATCCATCAGCCATTATTTATTAGTGATGTGTTGGGTAACAAATACAACTCATAAATTTAATGAAATGCAATGTCATTAATCATTCACCATTTATAATTAAGGCCCATAGAACTTCCTTTGAACATTTTCTTCTCACAATCTGCTTATTACAAGCTTAGCGGTGGCTGCCTTTTCTTTCCTGTGACAAATCCCCTTTCCTTCTTTACTTCCTAATTACTAACCCTCCTTTACAATTCTAAGGAAAGTAACTGCTCTCTCTGTCTGTTGCTATGGCTTCCCAGCCTAAAGCAAGTTCTCCCTTGCTTTTTGAACAAATCCTGAATGGTCTAAGCCAATCAAAGAACCCTATCTGTTTTGCCTGTGAATTGTCTAGAAGTAGATAATGTAACTACTTCTGGGCAGCAAAATTGAAGAGGAATTCTGCTGGGGCACTTGAGTAAGATTTTTCACACTGAATTGTAGAAACCAAGAAAAGAAAACCTTGTTGATACCCTCTTGCTTCTTGTCCAGGACATGGTCATGTGATGTTTGGAGGCAAAGCAGCCATCTTGGAAATATGAGGACAGATATCTCTCATTCTGAAGATGACAGGTGAGAAAAAAAGGAAAGTGCTGAGTTTTTGATGTTGTCTTGAGTTGCCCAACCATGTCTGAAACTGCCTGACAACAAGATTCTTAAGTAACTAATAATTTTGTCATAGATTTAATCCATGTTTATTCAGACATTTGGATGGATGAGTTTTTATTTAACCAATTCAAAGACAGAAGGAAAGATCAGGACCATTCCTGTAACCTGTGGGACCCAGGGCAGGGTAGAAATGGTGACCCACATACCATATACTAAGTATATGAAAGTTATAAATTAAGCCACAAACTGCTAAATTAAATGTGTCCTCAAACTTGGGAAAATAGTATGCCATCATAACAACCTAAAAGGTCAAATTGCAAATCTGAATGTTTGGACTCCTTTTGTAGCATCACATTGAAACATGGTATGCAAGGAGATTCTACCACAGTCCCTGACACATGGCTTAGCCTCTTCCCTTTCCGTTCCTCAGTTCTGTCCTACCTGTAAGGTGACTTGACAGACACAGTCAGATACTTTAGCCTGCAACTTCAAGTTTCACTCAACTCTCACATAGCTTCAACAGCCACACTCAGCTACCCCTTAGACACCAAGGTGGGTATAGTTTTGGAAGGATGGACTTGGGGAGGAGTCACACGTGGGCTCTGAAAGCAAATCATGGCAGTTTAGAAGAAATTTTAAGGCCCCGGGCACCTGAAGAATAGTCTGGACAAAAAAATCTTGGAACTTTGGAACATAGCAGGAGTGAGGACCTCCAAAGCATGTGGCAAAGAGCAGAGGCCCCTCCAGACTGGGTCTAAGGTGGTCCTGAGAAGGCACTTTTTAAGGGAAGGTGTTAACCCAAACATCACAGAGAGGTGGACTGAAATGTCAAAGCCCAATCAGTATGACGGTTCTCAGAAGCACTGAAAATAATTCCTCCCCTGTTCACTTTATTTTATATGTAGGATCAGAACATCAGTGATTTTTAGCAAGTGACAAGCAGTTGTTTTTAGCTATAAATCCACAGAGATGGATTTTTCATGCAGCTAATGAAGCTTAAGCTCCAAGGCCTCCCACTTGCACAGGTTCTCAGGAAGAGCCTCAACAATATGTTCACAGGATGCTAAGGGCTGCCTACCATCTTGCGAAGGTGAGGACACACATCACCATATACTGGAGATGGTAGGATGTATTTTTGTAATATGTGTAAAGGTAAGATATTTTTTTCATTCTTAACTTGAAAAGTTCTGCCTGCCCCCCAACTCTACAAATGTAAAATGGTACAACCACTGTACTAAACAGTTTGGCAGTTCCCTAAAAAGTTAAACATAGAAAGAATTACAGTTCACAATTGCAAAGATGAGAAAACAACTCAAGTGCCCATCAATCCAGGAGTGGATTAACAAAACGTGGTGCATGTGTACCATGGAATACTGCTCAGCTTTAAAAAAATGGTGAAGTACCTATTGTATTATACTGGATGGAGCTGGAGCCCATTCTTCTAAGTGAAGTATCACAAGAATGGAAAAACAAACACCACATGTATGCACCATCAAATTGATACTAATCAATCAACACTAATGTGCACATATGAGAAGTAACATTTATAGGGTGTCAGGCAGATGGAGGGGGAGGAGGGTAAATTCACACCTAACAGATGTGGTGTGTGCTGTCTAGGGAATGGGCATGCTTATAGCTCTGACTTGGGCAGTGCAAAGGCAATTTATGTAACCAAAGCATTAGTACCCCCATAATTCTCCGAAATAAAAATAAATAAATAAATAAAAATCCCTCCAGTGCTGTAATGCAAAAAAAAAAAAAAATCACCATGTGATCCAGCAATTCCATTCCTAGATATATACCCCAAAGAGGTGACAACAGGGACTCAAACAAACGCTTCTACATCAATGTTCATAGCAGCATTATTCACAATAGTTACATGGTGGAAATAACCCAAGTATCCATCAAGGGATACATGGATAGACAAAATGTGGTGTATACATACAATGGAATGTTATTTTGCCTTTAAAAGAAATGAAATTCTGATGCAAGACACAACACGGATGAACCTTGAAAACATTATGCTAAGTTAAGCTTGACACAAAAGGGCAAATATTACATGATTCCTCTTATACAAGATGCCCAGCTTAGGCAAACAATTCATAGGAACAGAAAATAGGTGACAGGTTACCAGGGGCTGGGGGGATTGGGGAATGGGGAGTTATTGCTAATGGCTACAAAGTTTCTGTTTGGGGTAATGAAAAAGCTCTGGAAATAGATAGAGGTGACAGAGAATGTTGTGATGTATTCTTACTGACACTGAATTGTATACTTAAAAATGGTTAAAATGGCAAATTTATATTATATATATTTTACCATAATAAAAAGGGCCCCCCCAAATCTCAGCTTCAGGTCCCACAAGACTGGATTTTTCCTTGTTTGCCACTCATTCAATCCTATCACATTCGTTGAATATTCAGGAAATACGAAGCACCATGGGCATTCAAAGGCACAGCCACCATTGTGCCCCTCACTGGTTCTCCAAAGGGTGTTGTGAAAGTGGCATTTGTTAGTCCATTGTTTTAGTGAGTTGGACATGATGCTTCACCTCAAAGAGTTTTGCTCTGTGTCAGTGGGAAATCTGCACAAGAATAACCCTAAGCGAAAACATACAGGAGACGTAATAATTGCGTGTGCACAAGGCACTTAGCATGGGCCTGACATGGATTAGACACCACAAATATAGCTTCACCGTGTCTCACAATATCACCAGCGCCACCTCTCCTCTCACGCCCTGGAAGGTTTATGACTTTTCAAATCTGTTGTTAAGTATTGTGTTGATTATATGCTCAATATTTAAGGAAATACCAAAGAAAGAAACTGTCATTTCCTACGCCCTAAAAGTGCTAGAGTGGAAAGAGCACAGCTTTAGGAGTCAGTCCATCTTGGGTCTATTTTGGGCTGTGTTTCCCCAGAAGATTCCTCAAGGCAAGGTAACAGAGGTTTCTTGGCAGGTGATTCTAGGAAACACCCCTCAGGAACAGGGCAGTGATACTGGAGGGGCAGGAGGCCAACGCAGGGTGAGTTATGAGCAGGTCACCACTGTGGGCAGTGGGAACAGCGCCCTCATGACTTCTGGGAGACCCTGTGGAACACATGAGCGTGGCCCTACCTGCAAGGTGTATTTATCCTCAGTTTCCATCTTCCTTGTTTGAAAGTTGCTCCTAAAGGTGTTAACTTCCCAGCACTTCCAACCTTCCCACCTCATGAGCCAAGAGAAAGCCCTCAAGTGGAGAAGAAGAGGTGTCTGCAGACTGACGCCATCAGCATATGCTGCCATGGTGAGGACAAAGGGGATCTAGAGGGACCCCACTGGTGTCTGCCTCCACTTCCAACTTGGACAACGTTGAACATAATTTTTTTTTTTAGTTCTCTGTGTTAGTTTCTTAAGGCTGCTGTAACAGAGTACCACAAACCAAATGGCTTGTAACTACAGAGATTTGTTTATCTCACAATTCTAGAGCTGGAAGTCCAAAATCAAATTGCCAGCAGGGCCAGGCTCCCTCTAAGACTCTGGTCTCTTCCTAGCTTCTGACAGTAGCCATCGATCCTGCATTCCTTGGCTCGTAGCTGCATCACTGCAATCTCCGCCCCTGTCGTCACCTGGCATTGTTCCTGTGTGTTTCTGCCTTTGCATGGCATTTTCCTCTTCACATAAATACGCCAGTCCTAATGGATTAGGGCCCACCCTTCTGACTTCATCTTAACTTGATCCCCTCTGCAAAGACCCTATGTCCAAATAATCCGTAAGTACCAGGGGTTAAGTACATATCATTCGACATGTCAGTTTAGGAGACACAATTCAACCCATAACAACTTCTTTGGTCTTAATTTTTTATTTGAAAAGTGAGAATTATCATTGGTATTCTATAGGTTTGTTTTGAGTGAGGAAAAAAATCCTGAATTGCATAAAATATCACTGAGCAATCCGTGAGGATCATGTGTGATAAACCTAGAGAACTTTGAAATAAACTTTGAAATGAACAAAGAGTGGAAATACACAAAATCATTTTTTAAAAACAGGCCTAATGGGTAACCTAATTGAAGTATTCACCTCTCTAAAGAATGTCTTGATTGGAAGTGGTTTGTTCAGTCCTGGGGAGAAGGGTCACAAAGGCAGACCGTGAAGACGGGCCTGTTCCCATCCTGACGGATGCAGGAAAGAGGATGCTCTGGGCTGGCCTCCACGGAGTCTTCATTTTAAGCAGAAGTCTCTCACTGCTGGAGCCCTGAACCCCAAAGCCTTGCCTCTGACCCGTGGGGGTGCCTGCTTTCTGCTCACCTGCTGCATCTGATCGAATTTTCACTGCTGCCTGCCTTTCTGGGGAGACTCCGCCAGCTGTTGCACGTCTCTCACCTGTTCTGTTTTTCATTATAAATTAATACACTGGCGTTCTGATTTTATGCCTCAGTCCTAGCAACTTGCTTTTCCATCCCTGAGAAATGCATCTCTTCTTTCTGGTGCTCATTCTCAGAGTTGGGGCATGGTGACGTTGGGCAGGTACCCTGGAGAAGAGGGCGGCCAAGCTCCTTCAGGTCAGTGTGCATCTTAGTTGCTGTCGAATGCACCTGTCTTCTTCTTAGTGACTGTTCTGGTGCTTCTTCATCTTCCTTGTGCACTTGAATATCCTGGAAATCTTCTTAAAATGCAGATTCTTCTGTCACCAACTTGGTGACGAGGATCCACTTTGTATGTGGTAGGAATGTGACACCTCTGGGATGGAATCTGAAAGTCTGTGGTTCTAACAAATTCACTGGTGTTGCTGACACTGCTGGTATGGGGTTCACACTTTGAGAGCCATTAGACCTTGCTCCTCAAAGTACAGTCCAGGGACCAACACAATCAGCATCATCTGAGGGCTTGTTAGAAATGCAGTTCCTTGGGCCCCAGTCAGACTTACTGAATCGGAATCTGCAGGGGTGGGACGTGGCCATCTGTGCTGTTACGAACCCTCCCAGGTCTCATGTGTATGAAAATATTGGTCTAGAATTTGTGCTTAACTAATATTACAGCTTTGTTTCCCCCTTGTCTGCCATGAAAGATTAAGGGACGTAAGAAATGCATACGAGGAAATCTTATTAGCAGCAGTGAACACAGGGAGCAGGAGGACTCCAGGGATCCTCTGTGATCGAATCAGATGAGTGAGCGCTGCATGCCAGGCGAAGGGGAGGAGGAGAGAGAGCGAGCCTAGGATCCCTCAAACCACGAAGCCTGCAGACTCTATGCCCAAGGAACACAGACTGCAATCTTAGGGGAAGACAAGGACTCATGGCCAGGAGAACTAGAAACTGTCACTCATCAGAGCAGGAAAAGAAGTGGCCTGAGGACTTGCAGGGTATGCAGGAAGGTGTCTCCTCTTTTTTTCCTTTTAATGGTGTTCATATGATTGCAAAGTGATGCTTTATATTTATAGCATATTTAGAAAATATAGAAAGACACAAGGAAAATAAAAATTACCCATAATCCCACTTTTCAGATATGACCATTTCACACATTTGACATTTTAGTATATATGCTATATCCTAAGATATACATGAACATAGATGTACATAGTAAGAAAGATTTTTATAAATATACATATACACAGATGTACATATATGCTATATATAAATGTAAATATGCATACAAATATATGGTATATATTACACATGCAGATATACCAATATTATAAATAGGTGTAGTACATATATGATACTCATACATGTACTATATACATATGTAAGAAAACTTTTAAAATATAACTTTACATATACATACATATATAACATCATTTATATAAAATATATGCATATATTATATACATCTATAAATTACATATTTTTCTACATAAAATATATGTACAGTTATATGTACATGTAAATATATAAAACATTTCTGTAAATATACAATTTTGCAGCCTATTTTTTTATGCTTAGAACTATATGGTGCTTCACCTATTTAGGCAGGACATTCACAAAGCGGAAATTTAAAATTCCCTAGGCATCTACCACTAACCATTCCCCCTTTTTCACACACACACACACACACACACACACGCACATAACTAGAGGCTATAAAACTTTGAGGATTACATAAAGACTCAGAGAAAAGTGAAGAGGTAAAAATCGGCCCTTCCTTCCCATTAGAACCAGTGAACCAGGTAATTGCACCAGGACAGCCAGCTCTAATGCCCAAGTGCTGGGTCACCACCTCTCACATGGACGCCCCTCACTCCCCATCCCTGGGGAGCTCTCTGAACCAAATCAGGGTACAGGGGATGGGCTGAGCCGGCCTTTGGTATGCCTTCCTGTATATTTCAGTTCAGCCTCCCTAACTCTCTAGTGTGATATAGAGTCGAAAAATTTAAAATAAACTAAAATTAACTTTGTTTCGAGATTTTTTTTTTAATTTCAGATCCTCCCTTGAATGCTTCAACGAACAGGGATCCACTGTGGTGTCCTAACCAGGATTAGAAATCATGACCATAAAACCACGCATAGGCAGACCTATTCAGATTGTCCCAGATCTGATACAAACCTGAAGCCATCTTTTTCCCTTTGTCTTTATCAAGAAGTCTATCCAGGCAGAGTCTAGAAAATTTTTAACAAAATGATGCAGCCTTTTATTTAGATCCTTTAAAAATAAATGATTTCACAGAGCTCATTTCCATGTTTATTCTATCGATTCAATTTAAAAGAAATTGTAACACAGAACTCATAATAAGCCCAAACAGTCCAGGGATCATTTTCATTTTTGGAATAATAAGTCTTACTTTTTTCCCCCCGCCTCTACTGCTGCAATTATTACGGAACAGAAAATTAGATTTTAATTAATCAGCAAGGATTCCTTTTCTCCAATCACTGGAAATTTCGAGGCTGTAAAACTACCAAGTAGAGAAGTCACAGGGCTTCAGAAATAGCTGGAAAAAATAAACTATTCTTTGGCCTGGTGTTTTATATTTTTCAGACATTAAAGGACAGTTCAAAGCAAGGTTCTCAAGGTAAGCAGAAATCTCACGCAGGCACAGACCAGGGTGGCCATGAGCAGGAAAGTGTTTGCTAAAGACAGAAACTAGACGCAGCACCCACAGTCCCTCCTAGGACCTCACAGGGGCATTTAGCCACTTTCCTTGTCAAACAAGCTTGAGCCAGCGGACTTACTGCCCAGAGGCACCCAGTCCGTCATCAGGATCCCACTTCGTATGTGGTAGAAATGCAACCCAAAATACCATGGCTACATTTCTTTGCTTTCTCTTCCCAGCCACCCAAAGATCTCTTTTGTCTCAGGTACTGGCATTATGAGACTTATTAATTATAGATCAACCTCTAATTTGAAGGTATGAGCCAAGACTGTAGGGGGTCTCATTAACATAAGATTAAAAGCTGACTCAGAGACTAATTATTTTGTAACCATAAAAAGTCAGGCTGGATTTAGGTTTGAGCAATGCAATTTCTCAGCAACGAGCACATCTGTAAGGGGTATTTTAAGATACACATATCGCTTTTTCTGAGTCTTCCTGTGACTCTACCTCTGTTTAATTTTTTCACTGCTGATGCTTAAATGTGCCTGTGTGTGCTCATATAGACATACATACCAGGACACAGCAGGCAAGAGCGGTTTATGAATTGATGAAAGGAATTTCTATAGGAATGTGGTACAAAACTTTGAAGCTTGGTATGAGCCAGAAAGACATAGTCAAGTTCAAACACTTACGAAATGCTAAGTGAGCTTCATTTATTAATGATTACTGATAGAAGCTAAACAGAGACACCTCAGTAAATGAATAGCTTTGTTTGCCTGAACTACATCTCATTAAGAAGAGAATATGTGTGAATTCTCTTCTAGTAACAACCACATGTTGGTTTAAAGACGTAGATCTCCAACAAAGAGATTTCACTTTTTTCACTTATCTTCATCATAATGAGGAAAAGATGTATTCAAAAGCTGGATTTATTCAATTACATTTTCTACCTTTTTTGTAGGAGTTAAAATGAATATTTTTTATGCAATGATGATTATGGTAGGTGGTAGCATTATAGTTGTTGCTGTCATTGTTATGTTCTTGGGACTTTTTGTTTTATTTTTATGTTCTAGCTTAAGAGAACAAAGTCTGGTAACCTTATGTTGTTTTCTGTTTTTTTTTTTAATTGTACATATGGTTCGTTATCAGTTAGGAGTGGTTGGAGCTATAAGTAACAGAAAAGCCAATTTACTGTGGCTTAACCAATAAAGATTTCTGTCCCATATAATGCAGCATCTGTAGGTAGAAGGCCATTGGCATTGGTTAGGTTTTTCCCATTGGCCACTTGCCATATTTATTTTGTTGGTTTCCTGCTTTTATGTATGTGTGCTTGTGGTCCCAAGGAGGCTGCTTTAGTTCCAGGCATCATTTCTGTGCTCAAAGCCAAAGAAGGGGAAAATACAGTGCTTGAAATGCTGTAATATTAAACTGAGGAATAACTGGCCCTCACTCCTTGCAGACTTCTGTTTTGGGGTCCCATTGGTTAGAACTGTGTAACAGTGTCACATACTCGCTCCCGACTGCAGAGTAGTCTGAGAAAGCCACCATTTACCCTTTCTTAGCTTCTATATTGGAGAAAGGTGAGGGGGAAAAAATGGGTCAGGAATGGGTGTTTTATTGGCTAACCAATAGTGTCTATCATATCCAGGAAATCAGGAAGTCTGATCCACATCATGCTATTTTGCAAGTCTTTAGTTGAGTGGTTGTCAAAACATGATTCCTGAACTAGCAGCATAAGCATCAACTGGGGATTTGTTAAGGAATGCAAGTCCTGGCACCCTACGCTAGACCAAGGGAATAAAAACTGTGGGCACTGGGTGAGAATCAGGTAACTCTGATGCACTGAGTTACCTGAGAACCACTGCCTTAGTTAGTGCCCCAGAATTACTCCCTGGTAGTGATTCTTCATTGGAAGAGTGAACGCATGTCTTCTATAAAAACATCAAAATAATCACCTATGAGTAGGGAGGATTTCAAACTACTCATGACTCCTTTACCCAGATTTAGTTGAGCTCTCGACCAGTTCTGAATCCTAAAAATCATTTTGCTTGGCCCTGCCCTGGGTCTCTAATTCAAGAAGTCTGTGGAGGGGCCTCTAAACTTGCCTTGCTATCAAGTACCAGGTGAGGCTGATGCTGGTCCCAGCTGTCACACATAACACTCGAGTGTGATCTGCAGACCAGCAGCATCAGCCTCACCTGGGAGCCTTCTAGAAATGCAGATTCTCGCCCCATCCCAGGCCTACTGAATCAGAATCTCTGGGAGGGCTCAGAAATCTGTATTTTAACAAGTTATCAAGATAACTCTGATGCACCGTAAAAGTTGGAAAACCAGTATCCTAGAGCAGTGCTTCTAAAACTTTCTTACACACGTGAATCACCCATGGACCTTGTTAAAAATGCAGATTCTAACTCAGTAGGTGTCTTAGTCTGCTAGGGTTGCCATAAGAAAGTACCAGAGACCAGGCAACTAAAACAACAGAAATTTATTTTCTCACAGTTCTGGAGGATGAAAATCCAAGATCGAGGTATCAATGGGGTTGATTTCTTCTGAGGCCTCTCTCCTTGTCTTGTGGATGGCCGTCTTCTCCCTCTGTCTTCACATAATCTTTCCTCTGTGCACCATACATGTCTGTGTCCAAATTTCCTCTTTTATATGGACGATAAAGATTTCTGTCCCATATAACACAGCATCTGAAAATAGAGGGCTATTGGAATTGATTAGGTTTTCTCCATTGGCCACTTGCCATCTTTATTTTGTTGGTCTCTTGCCAGTCATATCGGATTAGGACCCCCACTGAAGATCTCATTTTAACTTAATTACCCTTTGAAATTTCTTATCTCCAAATATGGTTACATTCTGTGGTACTCTTGCATATGAATTTGGGGCCTGTGGGGATCACCATTCAGCTCATAACAGTAGGTAGAGGGTGAAGTCTGAGATTCTGCATGTTTAACCACCTCCCAGCTGACGCTAAATCTGTTGGTCTGTGGACCACACTTTGAGTGACAGTGACAAGATTCTACATCTCACGCTGTGCCTGGGCAAGGACTGATCCAGCAGTCTCATTTAAGGAACTCTTTGTATAATTCATGCATTGACCATTTATCTTTTATACATCTTTACACTTTAATGCAGTACATAATATAATAAACCGTCCATTATCTGATCTTCTCCAAATTGATTCCTCCTGGAGTTCACATAATTCTAATTCAATTGTCCTGGGGACTCTCCTTGAGCAATAGGAATTAGAATGTCGGACTGCAGGATCAGAATTCTAAGTAACTTTGACAAATTGGAGAACCGTTACATTATAAATGAACAGGATACAGTCCAACAGTGATAGGAGCAAGACAGTGCCCTTAGGCATGAAGAAGAAAGGATACACCATGAGGAGAACTATAAAACCCGCGTGAAGTGGAAATCTAGAATCTCATCACTCAAGATGAGAAATTATTCTAAAAATAGGCATCCAGGCAAGAAATGGCAGAGGAGCAAGGCAGCAAATGCCTCTTTGCTAATGCAAAGCTCCAAGGTACAAAGAAATAGATAACTAAGCATTAAAATTACTCGTTATGTTACTAAGTTTTAAATGTTATACTTGTGATAATTATGTTTGCATGGCTCCTAAGCTGATTGTGACATTATGCTCCACTTAGGTTATACCTAGTGTATACTTAATACCCTTAATTGTTATAAAAATCAATGCTGATTGCATATTAGAATCATCTGGGTAACTTGTAAAACTACAAATGTCCAAACCCTTCTATATTACTTTCCTAAGGCTACTATAGCAAAGTACCACAAACTGGGTAGCATAGGACAATAGAAATTTATTGTCTCAAAGTTCCTGAGGCTAGAAGTCCAAAATCAAGGTCTCAGATGCTTCCTCTGACACCCATAGGAGAAGAATTTTTCCCTTCCTGTTCAGGTTTTCGGTAGCCCCAGGCATTCCTTGGCTTACAGCAGCATAACTCCGATTTAGTCTTTACTTGGTATTTTCGCTGTCTCTTCACATTGTTTGCCTTCTGTGCATGTCTGTGTTCAAATATTCTCTTTTTGTAAGGGCACTAGTCATACTGGATTAGGGTCTACTCGCACAATCTCATTTTAACTTGGTTCCTCTGTAAAGATGTTGTTTCCCCTCAAATAATCGTATTCTGCAGTACTATGGCTTATGACTTCAACATTTTTTGTGGGGGAGATGCAATTCAAACTTGACATCACCTCAGAACAATTACATCAGAATATCGGGGGTGAGGCCCAGGCATCAGTATTTTGTAATTGCCCCAGAGATTCTAATACGCACCTAGGGTTGAGAACCACTGGCCTGGGAGAAGGTCCACAGCAGCCACTGTTGTCATGGGCAGCTGCTGGGACTGACATTCGTTTAAGTGAACATTGAATAGGGCTTTATCTGCTGTCTCAGGATTTTGATTAAAACACCAAAGCTGAGGCAATAGGTGATAAATAGTGAACATTCTAGAGCAGTGGTTCTCAATTTTGGATGCACCCTGAAATAACATAGGAGCTTTTAAAGAATACCGAAGGCTGGGTGCATCACCAGAGATTCTGATGTAATCAGTTTGCAGTGAGACTTGGGGAGAATTTTTGAAGTTCCCCAGGAACAGTATGGTCAAGCTGAGAACCACTGTTTATAAAGAAAAATTTGCCAGTGGCCCTCCAGACTGGAAGAGCTGGGACAAGAACCCAGGGCTTCCAACCCCAAAACTTTGCTTTTTCTGCTCATCATCTTACTTTTTAATGTATTATCTTACAACATCCAGCTGAAGCTCTTTAAATGTTATCTTTCCAGTTTTCATATAAATATAGACAAGCCATTCTCATCTTAAAAAATTTAATGTTCCCCTAACCCTATTTCCCAATCAATTACCCTCTCTCCCCTGCGAGGCAAAGCTTCTTGAAATATTATTCTAAACTCATCTTTGCCAAGTTCTCACTTCTCAGGTGCCACATAAGCCCCTGAAATGTGGCTTCTTCCCTGGCCATTTTCTTCAACTTAAACTCACCAAAGTCACCAATAGCTTTGTGGTTGCCAAATACAAAAGACAGTCAGTCCTCGTCTTCTTGAGCTCTTCTGCATTCAGACATTGGCCCATTTTCTCCCTTTCATGTACTATTCCTCCTCTGTCTTCCATCGAGTTGTTCCTTTCATTTTCCTCTGGGATCTCTTCTTATTCACCTGCCTGTTGGTTAAATTTTGATGTTCATCTTAGTCTTATTTTCATCTCATCGTAGATTAGGCTGAAGCATACAAAATTATGTTTTGTCTTGTTTTGTAGAGACGAGATCTTGCTATGTTGTCCAGGCTGACCTCAAGCTCCTGGCATCAAGTTATCCTCCTGTCTGGGCCTCCCAAAGCGCTGGGATTACAGGCATGAGCCACTAGACCTGGCCCCAAAATCATTTTAATTATAGGCCAAAAGTGGTTAAATATTGGTCACATGATATAGTTTAACTTAATACTCTATCCCAGTGCAACATTAGGCATACTATCCCTGGTGTCAGCTGCTGCCTGCATGCAGGGCTGATGTTCAGATGGGTTGTTAAAATACTACAATGTTTCCTACCTATCTGAAAACAGCTGCTGCACATTGTCCTCCTCCCACCGGGGCCCTCCCACTGCCCTAATTGTCCTGCCTCCTTTCTTGGTACTCCTGACACCTCCCAATGATTCAGTAACTAAAGGGAAAGTTCCTGGCATGACAAGGAAACCCTGGGACCCTGCTTCAAGGTACAGCCAGCATCTGTTCTGATTGGTTGGTGTCTATTTTGTACTGATCATTGAGTATTCTTTTATTACCCCTGCCCTTAAATTCATGCTTTCCCAATTAATCTATCCAGCTCAAACATCTTTTCTTAGCCTCAGACCCATATTGTCATGTGGCTCTTCCTACTTTGATCTCTCATAGACACACTAGAGGCAATATGCCCAAGATGAAATTCATCAAACCTCCCCTTAATGACAATTTTTGCTTTAGTGGCCCCAGTGAACTGCATCTACAGGCTTCTGTGCCCTTGTGTAGTCCCCTTTCACACTGAGTTTGGACTTGGCCATGAGACTTGCTTTGGTCAATGGGCTATCATCAAAGGTGATGGAAGTAGACGCTTAAGAAGTGTTTGTGCTCTTGGAATGCTTGCTGCTGGGGACAGCTGCCAAACTCTAAAGAAGTTCAGACTAGACTTCTGCATGATGGCACCACACTGAGAGGGAGTGGAGCATGGTGGCCCCAGATGGCACACCATCCTGTCCATATGCCTCACCTACAGAATTGTGAGAAGTAAAACGGTGGTTGCTTTAAGCTTCAGTATTAGGGTCCTCCAGAGAAACAGAACCAAGGTATGTTCACATAGAAAGATATCTATTGAAGGAGTTGGCTCATATGAGTATGGAAACTGAGAAGGCCCAAAGTCTGCAGGGTGAGTTGGCAAAGAGGAGACCTGGGAGAGCCAATAGTGTAGTTCTGATATGAATCGGAAGGCCTGAGAATCAGGAGAACAGATTGTGTAGAACTGACGGTGTAAGTTCTAGTCTGAAGGCTTACAGGCCCAAGGCCCAGGAAGAGCCAATGTTTCAGTCTGAATTTGAAGGCAGGGAAAAGTTGATGTCCCAGCTCAAAGACCATCAGGACACAGGAATTCTTTCTTTCTTGGGGGAGGGTCAGCTTTTCTGTTCTGTTCAAGCCTTCACCTGATTGGATGAGATCTACCCACATTAGGGATGACAATCTTCTTTACTCAGTCTATCAATTTAAATGTTAAACTCATCCAAAAACACCCTCACAGAAACATTACTCAAAATAATGTTTAACCAAATATCTGGGCGCCCCATGGCCCAGTCAAGTTGACACATATGATTAATTGCCATAGATTCTAAGCTTTTGGGTAGTTTGTTACTCATCAATGGATGACATAAAAAAACTTAGTTCTTATGTAATATGATACAATACTGACCTATATAATACAGACTCAAGCCTACTTCTTATATAATATGACCCACTTTAATAAATGACATTATTGCCCACCTAGCACCCAAACCCAAAATCTAGATTCTCCTAGACTCATAGTTTTCCTTCATTTGCACTTGGTCACTAATATTTTTAAGTTCTAATTATTTCCAAAAGAGTCTTTGAAATGGCCACTTCCCTTGATAGGACAGAGATGGCAAATACCTGCCATGTGTTATCACTCTTCCTTTCAGTGACCATGGTGGATATGGCCAATCCATCCACAAGCCCTGCCAGTGTTTGGCCTACCCAGGAAAGTGGCCATGTAATTCTCAAAACCCCACTGTAGGTGCTTACTACAAATCAATCACACAGTCTGTAACCTCTTTGCTCTCCCTGTCCCTGAGCCTCCTGATTTATCACTTGTAGTAAGGCAAAAGCCACTTTGCTGGTTATACCAACCTCTCCCATCACTACTGAAGTCAATTTATCTTCCACCTCCTTAGAAGGTTTGCCAAATTAATCTTTCTAAAATGCATTTAGAGTTGTCTGAGTTGCCAGCCTGTGTGGTCACCCCAGGACTTGGAGGTATTTAGGTGTGTGGGAGCTAGATTGATTGCAAAGATGCCTTCCGTTCTCCATCCCTACCTACCTCCATAACCTTTGGGATGTGGTTTTGCAGCTCTTCTCATTAAGAGATGAAGTCCATTTCCCCACCCTTTCGATCTGTGCTGGCCTGGTGACTGCCTTTGAATAGTAGCAGTGACATTGTGCAGATTCTGAGACTAGACCTCAAGGGACTTTGAGTACTTGCTCTCTCTCTCTCTCTCTCTCTCTCTCTCTCTCTCTCTCTCTCTTAACCCTGCCAGTGCCATGAGAACAAACCTGGGCTAACCTGCTAGAAGATGAAACATGGAATGGAGCTATATCTCTCAGGCTAAGACATGCCAAAGAATATAGCCAGGATAACCAAGACACCCGAGTACCCACAGATGACCACAGATAGGCTTTTGGGCCAAAGCCACTTGAGGCTCATGAGGTTGTTACACAGCATTTCAGGCCATGGGTAACTAATACAAAGATTACATGAAAAACCCGTGAGGTAGGTCCATCACAGATTTATTTGGATGAGAAACTGAAAAACTACTGCAAGGAAACCCATGCAATTGAGTTAAGAAAACAAATGTAAGAGCCAACAAAATCAATAAGAGGCTATTGTAGAAAAATCTTTTTGAGGCTGTGAGAACACAAGGGGTCACCTGTAGACCCATCAACAGCAGAGCTAGCACTTTCATCACTGGTGGGAGACAAAGCCCGCATCAGCACCTGAGTAGCCCCAGGGTCTTCAAAGGGCATTTGTCAGCATCAGCGGCCTCAGCAGCTGACATTCCTGCAGGGAACTGAAGCAGGGAAAATGGTAGACACCACATGGTAGCAAAGACGACTGTGATTGTGAGAACATTTGAGATGCTGCTGGGGGACCGCCAGAAATAAAAGAAGGCACCTTGAAAGGTCCTGACAGTGAAAGAATACCTTGTGATAACATACATATTTTTTTAACTCTATCTTACCCCACAACCTGGAGTGGACCCAGAAAAATGATTTGTAAGTCTATTTAAAAATCTTTAAAATTGCTCAATAAGCTTCTCCTTTGTTATGAAAAACACACAAGTTAAAATTCAAATACAAATTCATTCATCTCTCACCTCCTATGCATGCCCACACATTCACACACACAATTTCCATCTACATCTCTTCCACTTATTTCTATCTTCTTACTCTCCCCCTACCTCTTAGGTCATATCATTTCTCATGCCCTGCCACATCAGCTGGAGAGGTGAATTCCTATCTTTCTGAGAGAGCAGCTCCTTATAAAACACATAATTTTTTGCAAGGAGCAGCAGCTAGAGTTCTGTTCCTCAAGCTACTATGTCAACAAGGGGAAGGTGGTTTCTTCTCTCCAGCGGCAACAGTGAAATTGGACTTGCAGTAGAATGCAAATAAATAAATAAATAATGGCCACCAACTCTTTGCCTGTCTGACATGTAAGAGTAAATTCTTTTTCTCTAGCCCTTGAATCTGGACTTGGACATAGGACTTGTTTTGGCCAATGTGATATCAGCAGATGTAATGTTAGGAGAGGCTTGAAAAGCACTTTCACATTGAGGCTTGCCCTTTTTCCATGTGCTTGGAAGTATGAAATAACAATGTGAAGTGGCCCAAGCTGGCCCACTGGAGAGGCCAAGTAGAAGAAAACCAAAGCCTCCCACAGCCTTCAACCTGCCCACCAGCAGACATGTGAGTGAAGTCAGTCTAGCCCAGCCAGCTCAGCTGAGCTGCTGGGTGCCAGCAGATGCATAAATGAGCTTGGGTAAGACCAGCAGAAGAGTGACCCAGTCTAGTCCAGCCAAATTGCCAGCCCACAAAATAATGAGCAAATAAATGATCGTTAGTTTAAGCCACTAAGTTTTGGGATAGCTTGTTTATGAAGCAAACACTAATGGATGCATCACTGAAAATAAGCTGTACAATGTCAGAAGCATATGGTGCAATGAGGAGTCATAACATCTCCTCATATAGAACAGGCTTTCCAAACCACAGCAAATTGCAAAGAGGGTAGGATGGGAGCATTTGTTTCTTTTTCCGTCATCAGAATCTTATTTTAAAAGCCTACAGGGGAAGAAAGGTGAAACAAATGACAAAAATACAAAATAAACTCAAAACGAAAGTTTCTCTCAAATCTTAGAAAATGGAACAGGTGTGCTATTCTGAAAAGAGTAGTTAAGGTTATGTAAACTAAGTAACTGTTCATGTTTTCTTTGGTTTAAAAAAAAATCAGATCCAGATTTATATCCTACCTCTAACAAATGAATAGGACTTTCCAGAATACACTGTTTACTGGTCATGTATTTTTGGTCACATTTTTTACATATCAAATAAATATTTACCCCTATTCCACTGCTTTTTCACCTTTTACCTATTATATTTTTCTTTAAAGCATTTCAAATGTTTTTTGAATAAAAGATTGATATATATGACATTTACTTATTGCTTTTTTTCTACTTTGATTTAAAGACAAACCTTAAAATCAACTGATCAAAATGCCCATCCTTTTTTGTTTTTTCCTTCTACTTTGTTTCACGTGGCCAGGGATAGAGTCACGGGAAGGGAGGAGGAAGTGGAAAATAGCAGTGTTAAAACATTTTGCAATTTCCCAAGTGCTAGAGATAATCTAAGATATATACATTTTCTATTGAAATAGTTTCCCCATAATAATACACACTCTTATTAGAACCATATTTTTGCTGACAGAGCCCAGAGTTGCTTCACTCAGCATCCTCCATATAGGGAGGGAAAAAAGCCATGCTTGCCACTATAAGTACACTTTGATTTGCCCGATCTCTTACTTTTTTTAGAACTCCACATTCTTCCTTGATACTTCCAAATGACTCTGGGACTGATTGCATTTGAACCAAGTTATTTGAATTTCGATCTATGTCTTTAATCAGGCACACTGTTTTGCATACATTAGTTTGAATATGTAGAGTCAAATGGCTATTGTTTTTTCTGTAGTGTGAGTAAAGAAATTAATAGGATTTAGAGATTAGCTTGAATGTCTTCTTTAATGTGACCTAGATAATATAATGTCTTATTACTACATTCCTAATAATAAAGCATATAGTGTTTCTCAATAAGTTGAAACAATAGCTATATAAATACAAAACATAATACTCATATCTGTTATGTATTTAGTTGTCCATGATTAATATTAATCATCTCTGCTTTCTTCCAGGGAGCTTAAAGTCCCATATATTTTACAATCAAAACTGTCAAGAATTATAACACTAGAGTAGTGTTATGATCTCTATAAAAGAAGATATAAATGTCAATCAAAAGGGCCATTGGTTGCTTCATTTATATTCAAAGGGCTTCTGCCCATAAATTGCATTAATAGTTTATATTCTTCTTACACAATCTCAGAAGAAGCTCAAAGCACGCTGAATCCTTTGATTCTTATAACCTCTGCTTGAGGAGGAAGCAACCCTGGCAAGGCCCTGGGATCCCCTGTGCCCATATACCCCCAAAATGTAGAGAACAGGCCACCCTCTGCCCTTCTCCCAGACAGTGCCCTGAGAGAGTGACATTGGCCTTGTACATGCTGAACTGACTTGATTGGCGCATCTAGGTCACTATTATTATCATGACCACCAGGTTAAAGCTGTTTGAGTCTCTGGTTCTTATTTCTCCTTACTTTGTCAGAGGAAAAACTTTGTCAAATACTAGATACCCTGAAATGTCATCATAAGCCCATCTTAGAACAGACTCCTTTTGAACTTCTGGGACTATATACCTGATGATGGTGTCCACGGCATACCAGCCTGATACCAATTTGTATTCTTTAGTAAATAATATTTAAATGAAATTCAAGAACATATCCAATTTCAAGCATCCTTGATTAATTCATTCTGAAATGTCACTACTTTACTCCAAACACCTTTGGAGAATGGTGCTAACAAGCTCAAGGCAGTGACTCTGCTTGAAGAACACTGCTGAAATAAGAAAAGTTGTCCGTCAAGGAGAGCAAAATTACCCAATCAACCACATGATGATATTTGAAGTAATTGTCTTCCTGCTCTTTTTGGTATTTTCTAAGGCACCTATTATTTGATTGTGAACATTGAATTAGACTCCGGGAAAGTCACCTTCCCATTGACTTACAGGTCAACCCCTTCAGATGACGGACAATGGCAGGAACATCAAGCGGACACCTACAGGTTCACTGTCAGTGTCGTGTCTTGTCTCCTGGGCATCCCCTGTGATTTTCTTCTGTCTGTTCGTGTAACTTCTTGGCTCTAATTGGAAGCGGGAGAAACACTGTGGGAGCAGAATGGACTGGTATCCTTACTGGTCAGCACTGTCACTTTGTAGGTGGGGAGGCGGAATGTGTTATGAATAAGTGACTGTGAAGGGATGCTGCTGGTTTATTGTCGATTTTTTCAAATTGAAAAATAGTTGCTGTTGTTTCAAACTTAAATATTTAATGAATCACTAATTAAATAAGATAATGTCTATATGCTTGTCACTGTGCTAAGCAGCTAAGGATCAAAATAAATGCAGACAAATGGTCACTGCCATTTCTTATGTCTTAAGAGGACAGATGTTCATTAATTTACTTGAACATGTGTGGATGGAATCCCCACTATGTGCCAGGCTCTCTGCTAGCTCTAGGGAAGGAGCAATGAATAAAACAGACAAAAGCCCTGACCTACTTGAAAGTTCATAATTTAATGGAAGAAACAGTAAAACCCAGAATAAATAAGACATGCAATATGTAGATAGTATTGAGTTCTATGGGGAAAAGAAAGCAGGGAAGGGATTAGGCAGCAAGGTGGATTTTAATTTTTCACAAAACATCCAGGGAAGACCTTACAAAGAAGAAAATATCTGAGTGGAGGTGGTGTCCATTTCACCTCTCCTGGAAGCTGGACGGGCCTTTGGGGTTGCCTGGACTTGTAGAGAATGGCACATATGACAAAAGGGACACTATGTGATGTCCAGACTAGGTCATCAAAGGCAGTACAGCTTCTGCCCAGATCTCTTTCATGGGATGCCTCCCTTTAGAACCTGGCCACCATGTTGTGAGGAAGCCCAGGCCACGTGGAGGCCCACGTGGAGAAGGGTTGAGGCTGAGCTTCTGGCTGACAGCCCACAGCCATGTGAATGAGCCACCTTAGAAGTGGAGCCTTCAGCCCCCAGCTAAACCCCTCAGCTGACACTGTACAATAGCAACACACAACTTCTGATCAAATTCCAGGGTTGTTAGCAAAATAAATGATCACTGTCATTTTAAACCAATATGTTTTGGGGTGGTCATAGCACTAGGTAACCAAAATAAGAAATGAAGAAGAATGTGGCTAGAAGGAGCTAGATTAGGAAACTGTAGGAGAAGAGGAGGGAGCTGGATCCTGAGGGCTTTATGGATCATTGTGAAAACCTACTTTGCTTTCCACTCTAATGGGAAAGCCACTAGACGAAGCATTAAATGATAATCAGGTGCTGGGTGTCTTCAAGAGGACAGCCTCCAGAGGCAACATCTCATTAAACATCCTTTAAGGGCAGAGTCTTTTTCCAACAGAAGGAGCCTTCCTCTTCTACCTCCCACAGGCAGCATTTTGTGCTCATGGTAACAAACTCACAGACTGATCTGACCAGCCCATTGCCTGTCACAAGACTGTGATATTTTCCTTTATGTAGGAACCAGTGCTAAGGATCCTAAGAGGATGTTAGTGGGCCGGGTTACAGACAGACTTCCCACTTCCATGCCTATTTAGGTTGCAGCCAGTTTAGACCTATAAATGTCCAAATGGGTGAGAGAAAGGATGCTTTCTATGGAGGCTTTGGGCATTGTTTTCCCTCTGGCTCAAGCAGCATCTAGTTTGCTGACTTTTAAGGGCTGCAGCATGGCCCATCTGTCACAGAGACATTTGCTTCATTGTGTGGGAGGACAGGCAAACGCTGTCCCAGAAACAAAGAGTTTTTCAATGCTGAGAGACTCAGAAAGATGAACATTAAAAGAATCCATCATTGCCAAGGTTTGAAACAGGTGAACGCACCAATGTAAGGTGCAATATCAGCCCCCACTAGGAGCCAAGTTTGTGAAAGTTGTTCATGTTGGAAGTTTGTGAAGCTGGACAGCCTCCAAAAAGGGGGCCAGGAGAAGCCCAGTGATGATGATGGCTAAGGTGAGTCTAGAGGTGAATAGCCACTGCTCTCTTTCCTGCTTCTCCGGGTCACAAAAAGTTAGAGTCATGTCCAATTGCCACGAAGGGCAATTCCAGGGTTTGAGATTGAGGTCTAGGATTAGCCAGAACAAGCATTTTACTATTCCTTTGTTCAGTTTGAGGGAACCACAAACAGTGATAAATTTCCAAATGTTACATTATGTCCCTGGGCAGATTAAAAGGGAACATTTGGGTAGGTGGATTAGCAACAGGATTTGATAAAATATGCTTTAGACTAAGCCCAATCAGGAAGAAATAAACACTTCTGTTCTTGTTGTTTTATTTTGTTTTAACAAACTCAGGATCATAGATAGGATGGCAACGTGCTGAATACTGTTTCTGGTAAATGTCATATCGAGTTGCCTTCAGAACCTTAATGTTCTCAACAAGGTGGAGATGAAGGAGGATGGTCCTGGCTCTGAAAGGCGTGCCAGACACACCGAAGAATAGTGGCTTCCTTTCAGGTTTGGATTTGTTTCCCCAGATTTCCAATCATGTGGTTCCATCAGAATGATGTTAAGCCTTTCTTAAGTGAATCCAGTCAAAGAAAGTAAGAACTACAACGTTTCTTTGAGATGTTCTTCTTATTTTAAGGATGGGGACACTGCCTCAGAACAGTTAAATGACTACCAAAGGCCTTCAGCTGTTTGGGGGCCATTGATAGGACAGTTTCTGTCCTAGGGTTTAGAGACTTTACCATTATTTACTGCAGTTGCTGATAAGATGAATCAGTTAGGCCAACAGCACCATATCAGCACCTGTCATACAAAAGTCACTCAATAATGGTGGTCTTCCCACACAAACCTTAAGGTCTTTGATGGTGGGGCTAGATCTTGCTTTCTCTTAACTCCTCAGTACCTTGCAAATTGACTTTCACATAATAGGGACTACTTTTAAACAGATAAAGGGACAAATGTTGGATTCCAAACACACTAAAAAAAGGTTGAACTTTTTATTGTTTCTTAATGCTGAAACTGCAATATATTAAACACTTATAGATGTTATTGAACATCTTCTATGGGCTCTATGCCGTGGATACAGTAGTGAGGAAATCAGATGAACCTGCTGGCCTTGTGGAGCTGACCCTGCTGTGGCTATGTCCAACAACAGCTGAGCAGTCAAACCAGGTAAATTGGCTCAACCCACCAGACTTACAGGCCAAACAGACCAGGGAAGTTTAAATACCTCCCAAAAGCCAAACAGCTATTGAAGACAAAACAGTATTATCGGTGACGAGTAGTGACAGTGACTTCAGATAATAAGTCACATGGTTGTTCAGCATACGGAAGGATTGATGTGGCTGGAATAGTCTCAGGAGGCCCCAAAGATATTTTGATCAGCTTCCTGAGGCTATGGTAGAATTCGAAAAAGCAGAGCAAGGAGATCATGCCAGGAGGGTATGGAACAAAGAGATCATGTATGTGGGGCTGGGAATGATGATTCTGGTCAAACCAGATTTTAGGCCAGAGGCAGCAAGGTTAAGTAGGAAAGATAAGGTCAGAGGGTGGAGGTATCAGTTATGGAAAAACTCAGGAGACAAAACATTCACTTTGAGAAACTGCTAGAAAGCGAATGATGGCTCATCTGCAGCTTCATCCTCTCTCTCAAAGTATGTATGTGTAGATGGAAGACATACGAGGACACTCTCTCCTCCAGCACCTTTCCATCCTCCTCAGAACAACACCTATTTGAGTGAGAAAACCCACTGAAATACAAGGCTCCTCTGATACGGACCATCAAATGCAAGAGATGAAAGGTCCATAGTCACATTCTCAGAGCACACTCCAGCTGCTAATGCTTCAGAAAATGAATACCAAGTATGTATCTTCACTTTTCCATCTACCTGCGCATCTACCCTTTGTAAATTGAGACCAGAGCACAAACATAATAAAAGTAAATTAGACTTTTAAAAATACAGGCATTTGCATATTTTATGCATTTATGTCTATGTCATGGCTATAGGTCAAATTTCAAATATTTCCCATAATGGACGAACGTGTGGGTGGATGAGACCATAATCCTATTTATTAATGAAATGGCTATGTATTAAGTTAATTCCTTTAATGACCGTAATGTTACAGATTAGGTCTAAGCGGTAGATTGAGTATAGAGTTGGCATTATTATTGGCTTCCCTCTATGAACGCCCTTGGCTCTCTAACTTTGGAGTCCCTTCCTTCTCAGACTCTGGGCTAGCGTTTTGACTTGCTTTGACCAATAGAATATGACAGAAGTGAAATCTGCTAGTTCTGAGCCTGGGACTTAAGAAACTGTGTGCTCTGTTCTATTCCTTAGAGCCCTTCTAAGCCCCATGAGAAGATGCTGGGCTAGCCTGGATGTTGAGAGACCACATGAAGCAGAGGCCAGTTTCTCACCTGGATCAGCTATCAGCCACCTGTGAGCACCTGGCCAAGATCTCTCCAATCCACAGCTGCTCATCCATCCATCCAAACCACAGCTAACCTCAGATGCATGAGTAAGCCCAGCCTAGAACAGAAATAGGACCCAACTGACCCTCAGACTTAAGAGTAATAATACATGTTTGCATTTTAATCCACTGAGTTTTGGGTGATTTTTTTGCATAACAACAGTTAACTAATACAGAGTAGATCCTGGCTGTACATTACAGTCTCCTGGGAGTTTTAAAATATACCAATGTCTATCCTCCTTCCTCTCTACCCCAAGATTCTATTTAATCCACCTAGGTATTGCTTTGTTTTACATTTCCCAGGCGATTCTAATGTGTGGCCAAAGTTAATTTAAAAAAAAAAAAACCCTCCTGGACTAGAAATCTCCCTGACTCCTTCAAATATTAAAATTCTAAATGAATGGAGTAATTGTTGTCATAGGTCTAGATAATACTAAAGTATATTTGCTTTTGTGCACATATCACTGAGAAGAAAAAGATGAATCTGTCTTCCCACATATAAAACAATTTCTTAATTGTCCATCAGTTTTTCCAGGCAGTATGTCAGTGATTTCTCCCCCAAAAACCAATATGTAGAGTTATGATTTATGGGGTGTATGAGAGAGCTTATCCACTGAAGGTCCCTCCACCTTCCCTCCGGATGCTGGCTATAACAGATATAAGCCCTTTTCCTGCTTAGTAGGCTATGATTTTGGCAAAACCAGGCACAAAAGGGATATGAGAGCAGTAGATCATGGGGGAGGTAGGGGAAACTTTAAGAGCCTTACACTGTTTTTACACTCAAATTAAGTACGTGTTGTGTCGGAGAGTTGGTCTGGGAGAGTGTGTGGCCAAATGGGGAGGGGGGAGATGGAAAAGAGTATTTTATTTGAGAGTAAGAAGATTTGTGCAGTAGATCCCTCAGTGTCCCATCCAGATCCTCTTTTTTGGATAGGAAAACCCCTTCCCCAGCTACTGTAAGTGCTGGTGGCCAATGGCTCACACCTGCCCTCTTTGCCAAGAATTGCCTTCAGCCGACAGAAACCACCTACCTAGAAATGCAGTCATGTGTTGCTTAATGAAAGGGACATGTTCTGAGAAACATGTCCTTGGGCAATTTCTTCATTGTGTGAATATCACAGAATGTACTTACACAAACCTAGATGATGTAGCCTACTACACACCTAGGCTGTAGCTTACAGCACTGGAAGTTGCTCTGGGGGAGTCAGTGAGTGGGTGGTGAGTGAATGTGAAAGTCTAGGACATTATTGCACACTATCGTAGACTTTATAAACACTGTACACTTACGCTACACTAAATTTATTTAAAAAATTCTTTCTTCAATAATAAATTAACCTTAGCTTACTATGACTTTCTTACCTTATAAACTTTACTTTTTTTAACTGTTTGACTCTTTTTTTAATAACACTTATCTTAAAAACACACTGTAAAACCGTACAAAGATAGTTTCTTTCGTTGTATCCTTATTCCACAAGCTTTATTTTATTTTATTTTTTACTTTCTAAACTTTTTTGTTAAAAAATAAAACACAAATATAGACATTAGCTTAGGCCTACACAGGGTCAGGATCATCAATGTCACTGTCTTCCACCTCCATATCTTGTCCCACTGGAAGGTCTTCGGAGGCAATAACACACATGCAACTGTCATCTCCTGTGGCTGCAGTCCCCAACTCCTGGGCCTCAGACCAGTACCAGTCCGTGGCCTGTTAGGAACCAGGCTGCACAGCAACAGGTGAGCGGCAGGTGAGCCAGTGAAACTTCATCTGTATTTACAGCCACTCCCCATTGCTCACATCACCACCTAAGCTCCGCCTATCCACCCTCCCCTCCCCAGTCCATGGAAAAATTGTCTTCCATGACACCAGTCCCTGGTGCCAAAAAGGCTGGAGACTGCTGCCCTATGGTACCACTGCTTTCCTCTGGAATACCTCCTGAAAGATCTGCCTGAGGCTGTTTTACAGTTAACTTTTTATTATACATAGAAGGACTATACTTTAAAATAATGATTAAAAGTATCATAAATACATAAACCAGTAACATAGTCATTTATCATTATCAGGTATTATATATGTACAAAATTGTATGTGTATACTTCTATATGATTGACAGCACAATGGGTTTGTCTGCACCAGCATCACCACCAACACATGAGTAATGTGTTGCTCTGTGACTTTGTGACAGCTATGATGTCACTAGGGTGTAGGAATTTTTCAGCTTCATTATAATCTTATGGGATCACTGTCCTACATGTCCACCATTGACCAAAATGTCATTATGTAGTACATGATTGTGCCGGGAGGCTATACCCACCTCTACTTGCCCCACCCAAAGGAAACCTGCAGCTGGCTAATGGCTAATGGACACAGGGTACAAAAGCCTGGTCCCTTTTTTCTCAAAGCAGAACAACCCCTGGTGCCAACCACACCCCAGAGCTCCCCATGGGATCAAGCTAAGGCTCTATGTTAGCCAAAAGCCTTTTACTTGCTGCCTTCTTTTCTTACTTTATCCTGACTCCTTTTCTTCCTCCCTTTCTCCTGAAACTCTCCCCGGTGAATCACTTGTCCTGGAATCCCCACTATGGGTTCAACTTCTAAAGAACACAACCTAAGAAAATCTGCTTTCCTGAAAAGTCTCTAACCATCCATCAGAAGCTCTCTCAACATTCTTATATATCTATCCCTTCTTCCTTCCCACCGGCTCTGAGAAAGAGATAGTCTTCCACTGCAATGTTAATCGCTTATCCACACTCTAAATTCCAGCTTCTCAAAGCACAGGGATTGTTGCTGCACCATCGTTTTCCTTGGCATCTTAAAAGGTCCCTTTTTCTATTAATACTAACCCTTCCTCTGACTCCTTGCATGCCAGGTAACCTCCATCTTGGGCAGAACCCTAGAGAACTGTCTCAGCCTTGGTGCTCTACTTCTTTTTATAAAGCACTCAAGGTCAAAATAGAGCCCAATTTTTCCGCCCCGGAAAGCTTCTCTCCGGCTCCAGCCCACATTGATCTCTTTCCCCTCTTTCTTCACTTAACGTCTATCCAAGTAAGCAATTTAGCCCTAAAAGAAATCCTTAAATGCTGTCTTTATGGGTAACAATTGCCTTCACCATTTGTTTTATTCATGTGTCTTGTCTCTCCAGCTAAATGGCCAGTCCTCATGGATAAGGACTGCATCTTTCTTGTAATTCTGTATTCCATAGTACCTTGTTCAATAGATAGGTATCAACTGATTAGTTAAAAGAAAAGCCTAGAGTCATACTTAGGTTTCATAGTGCAAGGGATACACAATCTAACCTCACTGTCAGAGCACAGAAAAGGTTAATGAAGTGGTTGGGACTTGCCATTACAGAATATCACATCTTTAGCAATTAGATCCTCTACAATAAGGACCAGTAGGCTGAATTACCTAAATGCCACTTCCGTAGTTAATTGTTAAGGTAGATATATTTTTCCCCTTTTGTAAAAGCTGCTGTTGTTTCACATAATAACTAACTGTAATGGAAATGAGGCAGGACAAATCAATTTTTAGCCCTCAGCAAGTTAAGTTTGTCAATATAGAATGTAAACAGCAATAGAGATTGGTAGTTAATACTACGGTTTTATTCCAATATTATAATAGCTCTCTTTTTTCTTTCCCAATTAAACTTCAAATCTTCTGTAATTAACAGAATTTATTCAGCCAGTGTAAAGGTCATCTCTATATTACCTATTCTAAGTCCACATTATGCAAAATGATTTAAAATTTCAACTTTTTATGAGAACCAAATACATATTAATACAAATGTGGCCAGTGTGTAAAATGGAGGCTTTAAATTCTTCCCTCCCAGAATTTTCATGCCATAGATTTGGAATGATAGCAATTAAATTCCAGTGAGCATCCTTACCTTGGATTTAAATGTATACTTCAGAAAGAGAGACAAATTACATTAATGAAAGCGTAAAAATGTAACGCAGCTGTACTTCATTCATCTGAAGGTCAATCTTCTATGGGAAAACTCAACTGTCTAGAAAACAGCACATAACGCTGAGCAATCCAAAGTCAGTTTATGGGGGATGGGGAAAGGAATTTTTTAAAAAGTCACTTTGGGTTGTTGAAATGGCTGTAACAAAGTACAAATGCTGACGGTCATGGTTTAATAGATGGGTCCTCAGATCAGCACTCTGAGCCTACTGACATATTTTGCATATTATTGTTGCATATTTGATTATCTATCTTACCAGCCCCCAGCAGATTAAGATCAATGCATTATTAAAGGCAGAAGAGCTTCAGGAGGCTAGCCAGGCACCTCTAAAGCCACAACTGGAAACTGGAGATCACACAGAAAATCACTGCTTGACATAGTAAGTGACATTTGCTATGTGGGTCATGACTCATCAGGAAAAGACAGGTTGAGTTCTCAATCTTTGCTTAATAAGGAATAGAAACGGGTAATATGTTTTTGAAAGGCTTTCAGCAAACGTTTCAAAAAATCTGTCATGCTTTTAAAGAAAAACACTTTGAAAATCTAAAATATTCATGAATGTTTTAGAATGATCTTGATTCTGTGGGTCAGTTTTCACTTCACATACTCCAATCTATGTCCTCATAAATAAAATAAATGTCCCCAAAATGTTCCAGACTTCCTATTAGAATTAGAAAGAGGCAAACGTTTTTACATGGAAAATAGGGCGACTGTAATTATTAAGAACAACTTATTACTCAAGAAGAAGGGGGGTACAATATGAGAAGGACTAATATTACCAAGTGGGATGTGGTTCCATTTTCATTCAGTCAATGTGGGTGACAAATTGAGAAGAGCTGAGAAAATAAAGGAAGACATTATAGCCTTACCCCAGCTTATCTCAAGAAGTTTTTACCTTAATTGAACTAAGTTATTTCAGGTTTCCCTTATAAATCTAAATTGTCAGAGTCTGTAAAATAATATAATCCTGCTGTCTCCACCCTTCCATGACCCATGAGTTCGCGGCCATATCACAAGTGAAAAAGAAACAAACGGTTGTGATTGGCTGAGGAAGTAGCACCTTTAAAGACAAAGGAATTTCGGTCCTTGGTGTAGTTACAGCTAAATCGGGGAGTGTAAGTATTAATAGATAGAGAAAACAAAAAATATTTCACCCCAAATTTTACTTCTTTGACATATTTTGAGATAGCTATTCAGAGAACCTGTAGACAGGAATAGCCCTGAAAAGCTGCCTTTTGTGGAGGAGAATTGCATCCGTAGAGAAAAATCTACATTAGGGAAATAAACAGCCAGGCTGTCTTCCAGGCCCACTCCTTTATCCCCTTATCTAGCTCTAGGAAAGATTAGCCTACCATGGGCTACCTGTGGACACCTTTGCCCCAAGCGTTTCTTTCTCTCTCCCATAACCTGCCTTGCCATGCTTGTTCCATGCCCCTTCTTTTTGTAACTTCAAGATGGTATGAAAGCATCAATGTTTTATTCCTTTCCTTGAGTTTTCATGTCTTCTATGACTCCCATGCACATATGTGCAGGTCACTATATTTTGCATGCCTTTTCTCCTATTAATCTGTCTTTTGCCAGTTGATTTTCAGCAAATCATAAGAGGGTGAAGGGAAATTTTTCCCTGGCCTCTCAAAGAAGGTACAGGAGAAGAGTTCCAGAGCTGCAGAAGTATTTGTGAAGGGGGGTAGTTATGAGGGTCATTGATAAGGTAAGTTCTGCTGGATTTGGTACCCCATGAAACAAAAGTGAAAGGATAAGAGAATGTTGAAGTCTCAAGCTGGGAAACCTGCCTTCAAAGAGGCACTGGCAGTAGACACAGGAAGGTAACCACTGGGTGGTGTGATCCAGGCAGTCTTACACATGAGACCTTGGGAGGTCAGCCCATAGAGCCCTCCAGCATGGATTTTAAAACATCAGTTTGGATCTCTTGTGAAATACCTTTACCTAGATATGATCATCTGAGTTCCAGAGCAGTGTCACACTGAGTGCAGGCCACAGACCAGTAGCATCATCTGGAAGAATATTAGAAATGCACCTTCCCAGGCTCCACCCCAGACCTACTGAATCAGAATCTCTGAGATGAAGCCCACAATCTGTATTTTAACAAAGTCTCCAGATGATTCTGTGTACACTAAAGTTTGAGAAGCACTAGGCTAGAAAGCTGAAAAGATCATTGAAGGAGAAAATATATAGTTCAATGAAAAGAAATTTTCACATTGGAAAATTCCTTTAGGTACTCAAAAACAGGAAAGAAAACAACATAAGACAAAGACTCTCAAAAAAGTATGAGAAAAATTATGGTACATTTCATTGTGAAAATCAAGGAAGGATAAAATTATTTGTGTACTTACCATAGGCTTCCTGGTAAACTGGCCAACTCTTTGTGTGAAGAGATTAGTTAGGAATAAGGAAAGAACCAGTAGCTCCAAGAATAATCTTTTATTTATTATTGACAGATTAAAAATCAAGACTGTCCTCAACAAAATAGAGCTTTGGTCACTTTGGGATAAAATACACAGATGAATGGTGGCACTATGAATGACAATATTCCAGCAGAGTGGCAGATGTTTTGGCTGCATTTTGGCTTCTTTGCCAAGAACATATGTCTTTAATCCCACACCAAATAGACAAATCACTCATCTAAGAAGTTGCAACACAGTAAACACTGGAAATCTGTGGTGGGTCCCAGGAGGAAGAAACAAAAAAGAGCTCACAGGTTTTGCTCACCTGTAATTTATCAATTTTATTATTTCTCACACAAATATTGAATTAGAGTGTTTTAATAACTTTCTTCCAGCAAATAAATTTCTCTCTAATGTAGACTAATTACAGGCACAAAACAAGCTCTCTGTAGTCCTTGATGCTGAGAGAAAATTACTTCTGGCTATTATAGCTCAGTAATGACAGCATTTAGTGTTCACCCCATCATCAAAGCCTTCACAAAATCATCCAGAAAGTACCTATTTTCACAGAGCACTGGGCTAGGCTCACAATTCTGGAAAGAAGTGTCTGGCTTTCATGCAAGGCAGTGGCTGGCATCCTCAAGGCAGGCTGTTTGTTTCTCTAAACTGATGTGAGTGATGCACATGTCATTAGGGCGGGAGGCTACTCCCAGTTTATTTTTACTCCACCACAGAAACATATAAGTTCCATTTCAAGGACTGAAGAGATCTTTGGTGAACAAGTTCTTCCTTGCAGCCTCTGTACTGACTGGCTTAATATGATAGTTAGACATACTGGGGAGGTTTGGTGAAATCCCTGTTTAAGCAGTTAGAATGTTGGTTCTAATGCCTAAAGAAAAAAAATAGTATACATTTTTTAAATATATACAAAAAAAGAAACTGATGGGCAAACCCTTTGGTTATTTATGTTCTTCACTGTGAAAACTTGCCCTTTTTCCTACCCTGTTCAACGTGCCACACAAAAAGAAATAGTTCAGTCTAGTAATAATCCAAATCAAAACATAAAATTTTAGGTGTAGAAAAGACACTATTAGAGAATTTTTGAAAGTAAAGTTAGGGATCAGAGAGACCTGGGTTTCAATCTCAGCTCTGACACTACTTTGTGATTTTGACTAAACCACTTAATCTAGAGGAGACTCAGTTTCTTGATCTGAAAAAGGGGAATGAAAAATCCTATCTCCCAACCAGAGTATTTTATGGATGAAATGAGATGATGCATACACAATGTTCAGTATTCAATAAATTAAACCTTTTGTTATTATCTTCTACAGTTTCCTCATGGTACCGCGTGGATAGGATAGTAGAAAATATGGCCCTGGATTCAAATTCTGCCTCTACCACATATTAGCCAGGATTTCTTGAGTAAGTCACTTGATTCTCAGGTTCTCACTAGCAAAGCGAAGGGAATAGGTTATAATGTTGTTAAATTCCTTTCATCTCAAATATTTCATACACCCATACCCCCTTACCAATTGCCCTGACACTTTCCTGACTTTGAAATTAATTATAAAATGATTTCTTATGTGTAAACTATACAAAAAAAGGATTTATAAATGTGTTTGCATTTTTATGAAATTCTAAAGATTTTTTATTGAATAGAAAATACAGAAAGTACAAACAGAAAACTGACAAATCAAAATTTTAATGAAATGTAACTTGTATAATCACTATGCAGATCAAGGACTAGAATTTGGATAACATCCCAGAGCCTCTGACCATCCTATTCATTTTTAAACACATCAAAAATATCTGTTAAGTACATACAAGAAACAGTTAACATAGAGTTCTTTGCTTTTCATTAAAACAATGACAACAACAATACAAACAATAAAAAAGCTAAGCTTAAAGAAAAGAGCTGATTGGGTCCAAAGCATTCTAAATGAGAAATATAAAAAGATGAACCAAGATAAATAATCTCTACACTGAAACCTAACAGAAAGCTAATTTCCAGGATCCTGTTATATTCATGCTAATTTGGCCATCTAGACAACATCCAAATGCAATATGCTATTTAAAATATGCCCGTTTCTTTAAATGACCATGACCACTGCTGGTTTCATGAGGTCCCACCCCTGAGCCTTGCTGTGCCACAGCCAGCTGCTTGCATTTCTACAGTTTGCTCCCAGATTCACAGCCCTTTTTCCTGGCTGTCTGGTGGAAAGATTTTCAATACAGACAGACCTATGTGCATTTGCAAATGACAGGGTGTTGAAATAGAGCTTCTTTTCTGGCTGCATGGTTCTTTTAAACATACTTATATGCTGGATTCAATGTGTGCATACTTTTCCTACCTCATACCCTAGCTTTAAACATAAATAGACTCCATTAAAGTCACAATAATAGTCTCACAAGCTTGACATCTTTAAGAGAAATGTTTTGTAGGAAGTGTAAACTCCCAGACTTTTTACTTTTGCTTTAGCCTAAAAGAATTAAAAGAAAATACAAAGAGGAACTTTTAGGTACTATAAACAATTGAGGAGGGAAAAATACTATGAGTTCTCTGAGAATGCTATTTCTCTGAATGTGGGAGAGACAAGGGGAATATCTTTGCTTTTATTTATCTAGCTCAATCCCATTGCCCTTGTTCCCAGGGATACAGTAACTCAGAGAACCCTGAACAAGGAGGGAAGGGAAGAGGAAAAGGGGAACCCTCCACTGAAGCAGAGAGGACCACTGTGTGGGAGTGGCGCCAACCCAGGGAAGAGCACAGGACGCAGTGCCCAGGTCCTAATTCCAAGGTAGCCTCTAGAATCCCTTTTCAGTGGGAGAAAAGAGTAGATGCGAAGACCTAAGCTTTCATTTGCAAAACCAGAAATGGTTTAAAAAAAACAAAACAAAACTTTTTTTTAAGTTTGAAGGGCTCAAAGGAGAAAAAAGAGTATTCTTATTTTTGTTTGTTTTGCTAACCAAATGCCATGCAGTAGAGAACACTCAGGACGGGGTGTGACTTTAGGGCATTTCCTCCACCACAGAGACTAAAAAGAGCCCTCCTGGGCTGGGGCTGGTGGGGAGACCCTAGGGAATCTGTCAGCAGAGGGGAGACATCCGGCTTCCGGCTTCCGGCTTCCCGCTTCCTGTTTGGAACTCTGGGAAGAGAATCTCCTAGGAGACCCCACAGTACATAGAGCGGCCTCACGGGTGACAGGGAGGTGTTATTTAGGCAAAAAGGTCATGAGCTCCCACCTCAGCCTATCCCACTCCCCCTCCCCATGACATAAGGAGATCTAAAAAGCCCTGAGAGAATGGCCTGGAACGCCCACCACCAACCAGACCAGAAAGATGGCAGACGTCACACCTGGAAGCCATGCGGGGACCCCAGACATGAGCAGCGGATGCCAGAGCTGATATGAATGGAGGAGCTGCCCTCCTCAAAGCCCCTTAGGAAAACACAATGAGGACCGAAAGCTAAGCATTGCTAGATTACTTCTTCGCGTTCCAGATGCGCATCCTGTGAATCCCTTTTGAGAAGCACAAAGAAGAAGAAACCCTAGAGAGGCAGAATGTCCTTGAATTCAGAAACGAATTCTCAGAAGTCCAAGTCAGTCCGAGTCCTGAATATTTACCCCAAAGAGGTTACATTTTAAATCAGAAGGGACTGAATTGTCTTAAATGTAGTGCTAATGGACAAGCTGAATTCAGTTGCACACGAGATAATGTTGGGCTTCTGCATATCTGCATCCTAATGTTGTCCACATCGTAGCAGCCTCTGGAGCCTCTTTGGAGGTTCTAGCGGAAGCTGCTGCTGCTTCATATGCCCAGCTTGCCAGGAAAGCCATCCCCTGGGAGGCAAGAATGTTCTGTGGTTGTACCTAAGTATAATCTAATTAGCCCTCTGGCAAGGTGAGGCAGCACCATTGCAGCCTGTCAAGTGGCATCCATCTTCAAATGGCTGAAGATGTTCGGGCGGCCTTCTTATGATGCACACCTGCACCCCAACACCCTGCAGTGTCATCCTCAGTTCTGCTCTTTATTTCACCTTGGCAGTGAGGGGACTGCATGGGGAATCAACTACCCCCTACCCCATGGATGGTCTACTCCTGCCCCTTTTCCCAGAAGTAAAGTGACCTATGAGAGTCTTTGCTTTGAAGCTGTCTATGCAGTCTACAGGGAGGCCCCAAGTCAAATGTTTCTTTGCTGGCTCTTAAATGAATTCTTCCCAAAGTGTGATCAAGACCAGCAGCGTCACCAGGGAGCTGGTGAGAATGCAAACGCTTGGGACTCCACCCAAACCTACCTATCAGAAACTCTGGGGAAGGAATCTCTTGGAACAAGTCACCCCACTCTTAGCTCATCCCCAGTCTATGCGTGTAAAGTGTGAGATGCACTGTCTGCAGGGACCTAGGTGGTTCTTCTTTATTGAGCTAAAGGTTGACAACATCTTCAGGATAGAAACCTTAACAGCCTGTGTTGCCTGAGCCTCCAGCAGCATCTCAGCAGGCCTACTTCAATCATTAGCAGGAGCCTGAGTTCATCCAACAATTATTAAGGATCTGCCATGCTTGAAACTCTAAGTTCCCTCTCTGTGTCCCCAAACCTCCCTGCTTTGGCCCTGTGATATGAGGAAATAGAGGAGGCAAATTATACGGGCCATTTCAGTTCAGTCCTCTTGCCGAAAAGTGGTAGCCCACTAGGGCTCGGGAACATTATCTAGCTGCCCTGGCCTTGAGGCAGATAATTTTCCTGCCCACAAGAGTAATCTTATTTTCTAGCTCCTCTCAATGTGTGGTCCATGGACCAAGAGCATCAGCATCACCTAGAGCTTGTTAGAACTGCAATCTTAGGCTTTGCCCCAGACCTACTGAAGCAAAATCTGAGTTTTTACTGCAAATCCAGGAGATTTGTATGCTCATTAAAGTTTGAGAAGCAGTAAAGTCTGGGCTTGGTGGTTCTTGGCCCAGACTGCACACTACAGTCACCTGGGAATGTATTGCAAAAACACTAGTGAACCCCAACAATTCTTATTTAATTGATTTGGGGTGAGTCCTGGGCATTGGTATTTAAAATAAAAATTCTCTCAGGTGATTCTACTGTGTAGCTTGCATTGCTGGCTAAAGCAACAGACCTGGAAATGTCAAGTCTCTCTGGCTGAAAATCTGCAGGTGTCTTAAAGGCATAAAGGAGGAGGGGAGGTGGGTGGCTATGCCAGACACATTACAAATATTAGCTCATTGACTGTAGGAATAGCACTGGGAATGTGCTCTCAGTAGACCCTTGTCTTAGTCTATTTTGTGCTGCTATAACAGAATACCACAGACCGAGTAATTTATAATGAGTGGAAATTTATTTGGCTCATGGTTCTAGAGTCTGGGAGGTCCAAGATCAAGGCACCAGCGGATTCGCAGTCTGGCTTCTCTCTGTTTCCAAAATGGCATGTTGTTGCTGTGTCTTCACCTGGAAGGAGGGAGGGAGGAGGGAGGCCAAACCTGTCTTTTTCTAAGAAACTTACCTCCTCAATAACTGGTATTAATCATTCGCAAGGGAGGAGCCCTCGGGACTTAAATGCCTCTTAAAGGTCCCACCTGCCAATACTGCCACACTGGGGACAAGTTTCCAATACACGAACTTTGGAGGAGATACATTCAAACCATAGCAACCATTTTAATCAATCATGGAAACAGAAGCTTTGAGAGTTCAATGGACTTAGGCAAGATTCAAAAAAATAGCAAATTATGAAACCAGGATTCAAAGGTCTGAATTGAAAACCTGTGTCTTATTTGCTAAGCACAGAAAGTAACGATACAAAATGAAAAAAATGATGGAAGTATGCAGTGGGATATCAGTGAGATATAAACTAAGATTTCAAAACATCGGGGCTTTACAGTACACAGATTCTGAATTGGTTTACATTATAATCAAATTTCCACAGAATTCTAGACTAAGTGGGTTTTCTTAGACTTTTCAAACAAGATTTGTGAGATCTACATTCTCTCTCCTTGTACTCCTCCTCAGACTTAGCTCTGGGTTGATATAACAAGTGAGGGAGATGTAGACTATCAGCTTGCAGGACCGTTGTGTACCTAGGAAGTTTGCAGTTAATGAACACTGAGCAGTGAGATATGACACTTTCTCTGTGCAACCTGTTGATGTGTTTCCCATGTCACTTTCTTGAACCCTGATTCTCAGAGCTAGGTGGCTGCCTGGGGGCAATGGGAAGACAGGATGTTTAACTTAAAAAAGTACACACTCCACATCAAACCTGCCAAGATTCCCGTGCCAATTCCTCCACTTACTATGTGACTTTGAACTCCCATGCATCAGATAATCCATCCATAAAACGGAGGGAAGGACTTTGCAATGCCACCCTCCTTGCTGGCTGTTGTAACAATTAGAGATGATATATGTAAAGATGTAGAGCATGGAGTACAATGCCATTGGTGGAATTTATTATTATTTCATGACTTGAGAGGGCCTTCTGCCCTCTTGTTCCTTCACTAACTTTTCAACTGTTATGCTCATCATCATTGAAACTTCCTGACAACGCTTCTTCCACACAGACCTATATGCCCCAGGTCCACCACTAACACTCTATAGAACCTATGACTAAAATAACCCAATAAACTGAATTGAGTGAAGTTGTTTGTGCATAGCTGCCCCTGTCACTTGAACAGAAGCTCCCTGAAGACAAGGACTGTCTTGTTCCCCATTAAACTCCCTGCACCTAGTCCAATGCCTTCTCCTGGTAGGTTCTCAATGAATATTTATAGAATAAATGAACACATGTCAATGTTTGGGAAGCACCCTTCTGGAAAAGTATCAGGTAGGATGTTTCGGCTACAAGCAATATAGTACCCGCCTAAAACTACATTAAACAATGTGGATGTTTATTATATTACAAAGCAACAAGCCTAGGAATAGGTGTTTCTAGAGATGGGACTGTGGCTCAGTGGCGTCATCAAGGATCCCTCTCTCTGCTGCCCACCTTCACCACATTGGATTGGTTCTTTAGTTCTCTCTCATGGTTGCCAGACAGCTGCTACAGTATTAGATGGATATCATATTACCTATATTAATAACTGATACATTCCTACCTGATACAACAGGGAAGGGATGTGAGAAGCTACTTATGTTGGCCAAGAACACCGTATTGCAATTAGTGAAAGAAAGAAACTAACATTAGAGCAGAGGAAAAGAAATATTATTAACCCATCATGAGCAACACACTGTCAAGAGCGATACATAAAATATATCATTTAATCCTCATAAAAAACCTAGGAGGATGTTATGGATATTGTATTTTACAAAAGAAAGCTCAGAGAGGTTAAGTAACTTATCTAAGGTCAGTCAGTGGTAATTTTGGTATTCCAGCTCCCTTTGGTATGACCGCAATGTCGGGAAAGATCCACCATGCCGCATGCATGCAGAGTTGGTGTTATATTAGGCATCCTTTTGCATGACTGCGTTCCTTAGATCTTTTCCTGTGAAATGGTTTCATTGGGGAGAGTGTGAGATATAAGGGGAGGCAATATGTTCTCAGGAAGATAGGAAGGGTGTCAGGTAAAGTGACTATAGTAGGAGTCCGAGAGCTACCTGGGAAGACTTCAAATTGCACACAGAGCAGACCCAGATAAACACTGCTCTTTTGATTGAAAAAGTACACATGTGCACACACACACACACACCCATATTACTCATATTTTTGGATAGTCTGTATTAACTCTAAGTTACTTGATATATTTATGGAATAATTAAGGAAAACTTTCACAAATTAATTGAATCTGGTTTTGGCTGGATAACAATATATCTATTTACTTTTGTTAGACCTTGGAAATTTCACTATACTATAATTGTATTTCTAATGACAGAAGATTCATCTCAGCTCATCGTGTATGCATTTTGTTATTCACCACACATTTATATTCGAGTAAATGAACTTGTTCATTATACATCGTAATCTTTTTGTTATACAATGTTTCCATTTTTGAAAGCCATGTAATCACTTCATTGTGGTGTTGGCAATTGTCATTATATAATGTATAAAATTTCAAAAGGATGCAATTTAAGGATTTTGAGCTTGCAGCATAAATATATGCATGACACGTAATACGAATAAACTTACTCCAGATGGTTGCTCAAAACAGATAAATCAAATTTCCCAGTAGTAACAAACTAAATTCTCAACCAAATATAGTTTTTTCGCTGATTAGAATGACCGGAACAGCGAAGTCACTCCAAACATTAAAAATGTGACAAAAGTGGGGTAGTCCATAATAAAAAGAAATTAGATTTTTCTGGCCATTTTAACAGTTCTATGGGGGCTACGAAAGATGAGGGCCTTCCCACCTGAAAAAAAGCCCAGGTTTTACATTCATTTCTGCCATATTTTAAAAGACATGCAACCTCAGCATGTTTGGGTTTTGTGGGGAAAGAAGCAGATACAGTGAATTTAATCCATCAAGATGAAGTTGGCAATACCTTTTCCTTCCATAGCACCTTCAAGCTGTATTTACAAGCCTTTCAAACATAGGCAAAAACTGAATGCCGCAGAAAATGTTAACGAGAAAAAAACATATTGGCTCGGTAAAACAAATAACCCTCAAAGCCAGAGAACTGCATGTTTATTGACTCCACCAGTTAGCCCTGCCTTGTGTGGGTACAGCACAGCTCAAGAGCATTAACAAACATTCTAGCTCTTTCTGCTCTGTTGCTAGCAACCTTACTGCATTCACCAGCTAGTAAAATTAAACCTCTTCCAAATAATTTTCATGTGCACGGACTGTAAAGTGAATGTAAATTAAAACAATATATTCAACTTCTTTAGAGAGCTGCTAAAGAAAAATCCCACTTTGGCAAATATTTTTCATTTACTGCCCACCTCCAAGCAAACATTTAGGTGGGCTTCACAGAAACCACCTTTGTTCCCCAAGTCCCTTTATATGATCAACCTGCCCGGCCACATGGCTTACGCACACTCCTCAGGGCCCCCACTACTGACATCACCCAAGGATCAAAACTCAGCAATCTTTTGTATGTAAAATCTCTTTCTGATCAATGAAAAAGAGAAGCAAAAATACCAATGGAAAATAGATTAACATTCATAAATAGGCCAGAGAAAAAGAGGCAAATGCCCAATAAACACAAGGAAAAAAATGTCTTTTCAGGAGTGATCAAACAAATGCAAATAAAGACAAATAGGTGTGATTTTTAACAGTGAGATTAACTGACATTTTTTTTTTTAAATAATACTGTTTCACTTTGGAAATGAAACACCTTGGAAAAATGACTGAATTCTTCAAATGTTGCTGCCGTAGTAGTGTGAATTGGTATCACAACTGAATGTAACAGCCATTCACTAACTGACCCAATAGCTCCACTTTCATAACTAAATCCTCTCCTTGAAAATCTGGATTATACAGTACTATGACCACCCACTGTGAACCAAAAAGACCCATTAATGCAAAAACCCTGGTTAAATTTTGATCATCAATCAATTGGTTTAAACCAGAAACACTGGGCATGTTAAAAATTCTCAGTTTACCAATAACTTTAGTCAATGCCAAATTACACCATCTGGTACTTAATATGTTCATTAATCCTCATATAGGATTATATTACAAGGAGCATATTCGATCAATTTCTCACATCGTATCTAATAGGTATTATAACAGATGGCATGAATATTCTGTATAGGAGGGGTCTCTTCACCCGCTGATGCTTGACAAATGTTTGCCTATGACTTTCATTAATGCTTAACAAGGTCATCTTTAAACTCCAGCACACAATGGAAGAAGACTAATCCCATGGCTTTTTATGCAGAGATAACCTAAAGCAAATTCATAGCATATCCACCATTAATGTGGAATATTAGATATCCTACATTACTTATTAGATAACATTCAATAACAATTCCAGAAGTAAATGTGATTATATATCATATCCAAAACATCTGCAGAAATACCCCAGTGACCAAATAAGTCCAGGTATGCTGGGGAAATGCCTAACACTGTCATTTGCAAGCCGTTATCCTTTCTCACTGGCATCTCTGCCTAGGTGAGTGCTTTAAATTGAATAGAAGCAAAATGTGTGAGTTGCTTGGTAACATGAAATTAGGCTATGCAGAGAGTTCCACCTGATGTCTGGCTGGGACTCATCACCACCTTTTAGGAAATTTGTCAATTTTTAAGAAAAGGGAGTTAATATCAGTGGGCAGCCATGACTGCCCTGTGCACTGCAGGTCGCTGGCTAAGCCACGTGTTCTGCTAATTAAATTCACCATGGGAGATTCCTAACGTGTGTCTCCGTGGGAAATGGATCTGAAAATCTGGATGATGATCCTAATTGCTGCTGGTAACAAGGTTAGGAAACGTGTGCTGTCATGCCTAGAGAAAGCAGAACTCAGATAAGGGTGTCTAGCTCATAGACCATACGGGTTTCTTCAGCTTACAGCTGGAACATCTAACATCAGGCTCAGCTGCCACTGGGCACTTCCTGAACAAAGCCTGTCACTTCGTACTTTTCAATTACTTACCTGCAAATGCAGCAAACAGGCAACTGTGAAGAAGCACAACGGTAAACAAGCAGATGCTAATGTTTGCCTAACCTGTGATGGGATATTAACTCAGGTCTGGTCTCAGGCAGAGCTACTCAAAGTGTGGTCAACAGACTGCAGCATCAATATCACCTGGGAGCTTGTTGGACATGCAAATTCTCAGACCCCACCTCAGATCTATTAAATCAGAATATCTGAGAGTGGATCCTAGGAATCTGAGCTTCTAGCAACCTCCACAGGTGATTCCAGTGCCCACTAGAGTCTGGGAAGACCTAGTCTCAAGTACACTAGCTCAGGAGTAAGGGAATGTGGCTCTCTTCCTGGCTCTCTCATAAACAGTGTTTGCCACTGGGGGGACTGACTTAGCCTCTGCAATCTGTCTCCTCGTTGTTCTGGTTATGTACTGCTGTGTAACACATTGCTCCAAAACTTAGTGGCTTAAAGCAACAATGGTTCTATGAGTTGGCTGGACTCAGTTGAAGTTTTCATGTGGCCTAGGGGTTGGCAGGGGTTGGGGCGTCTCTCTAGTGATTGTAGTCAGGTGACAGCAGGAGCTGGCATCATAGGAATGATCGACTTGCTGGATGTCTGAGATGCTACTTCACTCACATGACTGGATTCTGAACTGGAGTACCAACAGCTGTCTAGGCATCCTGCTTTCCGTATGGCCTCTCCGTGTGGCTAGCTTGGGTTTCCTCAAAGCATAGTCATCTCAGAGGAGCTGGACCTCGTACATAATGCTGGCTTCCCCCAGCATGAATTCTAAGAGACAAGGCAGAAGTTTCCATGCCTTTTTAAGGCTTAGGCATAAACTGATATAACACCAATTCTGCCACATTCTCTGGGTAAAAAGCAAATCACAGGGCCAGCCCAGGCTCAAGGAAAGGATCCTACATAAGATGAGAAAAGAAGGATAAATCTTTAGAAATAAGCTGCCACATTCATATATAAAATGAAGGATGTGGTCTACATCCCTAAAGACTCTCTTGGTTTTCATAGTATATGATTCTGATGTAGGCAATATCCATATTTCTTACAGTGCATTACATCTACCTCCAGGATGCTCATTTCTCTATATCACTGCTGCTCATTTAGCATTAAGCACACACAGTCTTGCATTATGATTTACCTTGCAAATGTAGTTACTCTGACTTCCCACTTGATTATAAGCTCAAGGCCTTTATGCCTCCTTGAAACTCCATCACCTGGTACGGTGACCTATACATCCTATGAGGCTTTCAGTGCATATGTGATGATGATGATAATGATGATGATAATGGTAATGATGACGCTGATAGAATCACTGCTGTTAAATTATCCTGTCTACTTGAATGAGTACAAAGCAACCATTTACAAAGTTGAAAAATAAAGCCACATGGCTTTCATAATTTTTTTACAAATCTTTCAAAGACAGATGTCTTATGATAGATAAAATAGAACTGTGAATATTATTTTCCATTGAGCTACTGTTTGCTTTAAATACACATTCTTCTTGTTTTGATTTCCCAGTGTAGAATGGACAATGTTCTCTGGTCACCACTTCACTTTCTTCCTATTACATTTTTTAGCCCCCTTAAAACCAATTGGGACCACGTAGCTGAGTTCTGGTCAATAATCCCAGTCAGTTATACCCTGCCAAAAGAGGACAGGGAGTGAGGTTCTATGTGAACTTTCATGCTCTCCTCATCACCCCTGCAGCCAGCCACATAGTAACAAGGCAACCTTGAAGCTCTAAGATGGTACTCCCAAGAGATAGAAATAGCTTGTTCCCAGAGTCACTGCTTGGAGCAGATCTGTCCACCCAAGAATATCCTCATTGCATTTTGTGTGAGCAAGAATCAAACTTCCATTGGGTCAAGACATCAGATTTGAGGGTTTGTTTGTTATAGCAGCTAACCTACACTGACTGATACATCTAGTTTATTCCCTGAGTCAACCCTGTGAGTCATTGTAAGAGACATTTTAAATTGACATTTAAATTGAACATTTTTATCAATAAATACACTTCTACGACACCCCCAACAAGATCTCACAAGCAGGCTCTGTATAGTTGACTCTCTGGGTTTGTTACCTGTGCTCATTCCATTCTTCAATCATTTATTGAAAAACCATTTGTGTTCCCCTACTAGGTGCTGGACATTATCCATGTCCTTTGGATGCCAAGATAAGCAGAACACAGTCAGGTAAAAGACAGTCATAGCAATATTAATGTGCTCTGCAAGAGGGGCTGTACGAAGTGCAATGAGAGTACAAAACAATGAAAGGGCAGAGACAATGAAAGGGCAGACACATTTTTAAAAAGATTGTGACATCCATACTGAGTTTTGAGAGGTGAGTAGCAGTTTAGAAAAGGAGGGAAAGGCTATATCAGACAGAGGGGACATGCAAATATATGTATGGTTTTTACAGTCTGTGACTCTCTGATGCAGACAATACCTATATTTCTCAGAGTACATTACACCTATATAAAGGTGAAAGTTATAAGGTAAACCATATAGAAAGTTCTTGTAAAAAATCTGCTAAGAAATGATGAAATAAGAGCTGAAGAATGCAGACAAGGACATAGATAGCTAAGATATTGAGGGAATAGAATAAATTTGATGATTTAAGTTTAAAGAGAGAGGAATCTGGGATTAACCCAGGATTTCTTTCTTGATGTGGACAATATAGAATCATAGTCTCATCAGTTATTAATAAAGTCAGGGTTAAAACCTGGAAGAGAGATAAGAGATAGGAATGGGGAAAGGTGATGAGTTTAGTTTAGTACTTTAGGTGTGAGAGGCCTCTGAAACTTAAAGGTGAACATTATTGCTAGTTAAAAATGTGGTCCAGAATTTAAACCTAATGTCTTGGTAGGAAAAATGGATGTGGGAATCATTTGAAAACAGAGGTGGTAATCAAAAACCATAGCTGAACCAAGAGCTAGAGAGCAGGATAGGAAGTCATCTGAGGACAGAATCTTGAGGAAAGGGCACATGAATGGGTCAACAGAGAGAGAAGATGCCCAAAGGAGACCGAGATGCATCAGGAAGGTGGAGTGGAAGGAGGAACAAATACTCACATGAGGGTATGAAGCCCTCTGGCTTCCCAAATCCTCTGCATCCTTCAAAACTTGGCTGAAACTCCACGTCCTCAATGATGTGAAGCCTTCCAGACACCACTTACTCACAGGTGTAACTCCCACCCCACATTTGTCTCTATTGCCCCATATAGCAAATGCAACCTGGTCTTATCATCTAGTATAATCTCCACACACTAGCTCTTTGGAAGAGGAATGTGTCTCATTCAGATGCAAACGACAGAAAACTCAAGTCAAATTGGCTTAAGGAAAAATGAAAGAAAGGCCAAGGGAGGATTCTGCCTTTAGGTGTGGTTGCCCCAGGGGCTCAAGCATGCCTTTGCTTTTCCCCACTTTTCGACTCTGATTTTCCCAGGGGTGACTTCATTCTCAAGCAGGCTATCCCCACAGATGGGTGCACACAGTACCAGCCTAAGATTTATTTTTCAACAACCCCAATGGGTAAGAAAAAAGGTCATTATTTATGGTCATTCTCAACTCTGGTTGGCTCTCATCAGGTCACTTGCCTATTTTTAACCAATCATTGAATCCAAGGGGATGCTAGGTTCCAATTGGCTAGGCTAAATCATGTGACAAGGAAGTGAGCACAGAATCCGTTTCACCCTGGGAGGACTTTCACATGAACCAAATGACTGCACAAAGAAAAGAAAAAAGATCATCAAAATAAGATAAAGTATTGTTGCCAGAAAAAAATGGAAATTGATACTGGATAAGCAAATAGAAATTTTGCACAGTGAGGACCTTGCATGCAATGGGGATTCAACAAATATGCCCTGATTGCCTGGTTAAAAGCTTAATTGACTACTTTGCTCTCATCATGGAAAGAAAGTAAAATGTGTTCTTATCAAGAGAAGTGACACTTCTGTTTATGTGATAAGGAGAAATCTGAAAGAAACAGAAACAGCTGATATTTATATCCACTGGCATCCTGACTGGTGGGGGTAGAGAGAATTCAGTGTAGGTGAGAGAGCAGCAGAAATGCTAAGAAGGAAGATGAGCAAGGCACAGGTCTTCCCTGGAGGCTAGGGGCATTTGAGAGTGAATCATGATGAGGACTGCCTTGGTTGGAAAGCCACCCAAGTTCTGAGGCATCTCAGTAATGAGAATAACAAGCTTGGCTATACAAATCAAATCTATGTTTTTAGAAAAGTTTGATATTTGCTAAATTACCTACGAAAACTTAACCCTGGTTGTTAAGAACCAAAAAATTGTATTAATTTCAAAGCTAAATGTCAAGCTCTCCTAAAGATCTCCTAACACCTACAGATGGAAGGGGAGGGAGGAGGGCGGGGGAGGGAGAGCTATGCAAATTAAAGGCAATAAACTTTCCAGCATCTTCATCTTCATAACTGCTCAGAGATATCTCCCAGCACTTTTAGCTGGGTAATTGTGCCTTTCTATTGTGTCTATCTATTAGCAACTCATTTCTTAAAGGTATGTTCACAGAACAGCATTTGGTTTGAAAACTAAATTGAAACACTGAAACATAGACACAGCAAAATTAACCCAAACTCATTTTATTTATAGATTGTAGCCAGAGGTGTGTTAACTAAAAAAACCCCACCAAACAAATGATTTCAGAATACTAAACTGGTAGTTCTAGAACCAGGAGACTTTGGCAAACAGCCAGAACAAATCTATACAAAATTAGAATTAAGAAGCTCCCCACCCCTGTATGCTTTAATGAATCAGTTATCCTTTACTGCACTGGACCATTTCTTAAGAAGAAAGTGGGAAAAGTAAATAAATTTATAACATATGGCTGGAATGGATCATGTAAAAATATTTCCTAGTCAATAATTCTTAAGAAAATTTTGCCTAATAAATTATTTCAAATCAAAATATATTGGTTTTACATAAAAATGATTATCTTTGAACATCCAGAGATGACAACTATGCTATCTGCATAATATTTATCTAAAACCCCCAAAATACATACATGTGTAATTCTGTTCCCATACATATAAAATTACACATACATATGAATATGTTTTGTACAAACACATGAAAATGTACACCAAAATACAACAAACTTCAGCATCTCCACTAGACTTAAATGGTGGCTTCCATCTACTACCTAACAGTTGTATGGAGAACTAAGGTGGTGAGAACCTTATGTTTACTAGAGAGAGAGTAGAGATGTTTAATTGGTAAGAAATGCTGCAAAAAAGGAAAGAGGAGCCAGAGGACCTCGAAGAAATGAATCAATGCCTCCAAATATACCTTATGAAGTTCAAAAGAAAAGGTGAGACCACATTATTATTCTTAACACATTGACTGCCGCACTAGAAAAAAAAATTTTTTTACTTGGGGCCACAGCATTTTATTACAAAAATATAATAAAAACTTCGAAAACAAAATGATCCTTTCTAATTTAATGAAAATTTTTTTGTTTTTATTGTTTTCTGTGTGTGAGCTACATGCAGCTTGAAAAATAGTTTTCACGACTCCCAAGGTGAAGAGATATGTGAGTTACATCTGTGTCATGAGGCCCCAGACTCAAAACCAGTGTGAGTTACATACAACTTACATGGCAGTTAATGTGCTAAGTTTGTTTTGGTAAATGTATAATAATAGTTCAAAATTGTCTTGTAGGCTTATTTATTTTTGGATGGGGAGAGCCAGGGAATCTACCTTTTGTAATCTCTTTTGTAGGGAAACATATTTCAAGTTTAAACACTTGGCTTAAAAACAGTTTCTGGCTGTTTATGTACTGAGAACCCATTGTGTTCACTCACACACACACACACACACACACACACACACACACACACATTCATGAATGTGCCTTCTTCCAAAATGTATGAATAGAAACTTAACATTTTGGGGCAGTGTTTAAATTTTTATCTTAATAATTATTAATTATTATTAAAAATTAATAATTTAGCTTCTGGATAGAATAAGAACCATATGTACAAATATGCATCCCACACACATTCCTCCACATCCTTTACGATTATGCTCCTCCCATATCTGGAAAATAATATTCTCCAGTTGAAAAAAAAAAATCCTTAACTACCTGGGGGACCTCTTCTATAATCTAGAAGCACAAGACTAACATGCTTTAGTGGAACCAAAAGTGGCTGCTTTGGGCTGGGGGAAGGTGTGGATTTCTAAGCATAGAGGCCTCCGGTGGCTGAGAGAGAAGGCAGCACAGGGACACCCAGAGTGACTGTGAGTGGAACTGACTTGATTCCTCTGGCCCTATTGAGATTAATCCACCCACCACAAGTTTATCTTTACTAAGGTGGCCATTCATGACAACAGAGCGGGTGTGCCTCCTTCCATCTCTTCCAACCCCTTCATGAAAGGACCTTGGATAAAAGGAGAGACATTGACGCTGGGGTTCCTGCCAGGGTCTTCTGCCCACATAGCAAAGTGACTACAGAGGTCTCCAAGGGGAACATAGGACTTGCTGCTCCTCTTCATCTGTCCACGCTCTTGGGCACACTTTTGTGACCTCCCTGGCCTTTGCAAGGTTAGGATTCCTGATGCCATTACATAGGTGATCATCCCACTCTGTAGGGGCCATTAAGTGACTGTCTCTAATAAAAAATACAGACCGTGTGGGGACAAAGCAATCGCTTTCATTGGGAGTCTTGACTGTGTCAGACCAGTTACCAAAGGGCCAAAGAAGCTTGGAGAATGGCCCATCATGTTCGTTTTCCCAACCTCGCGCTGTGACCATTGTTGGGTCTTACCTGCCAAGGCCATTTTCTTCAGGGGAATTCCAAGTATAGCAGGAATTGGATGGTCTTGTGTTTTTCCTTTTGGAGCATTGCGTGGGAGAGCTAGAAAGGGCTGGGTAAAGAAATCCATTTTATTTTTTTCCATACTTTTATGATTTATGAAAAATTGATCTACTCCCTTCAGTTAGATAACCATGAGTCAGAGAAATACAGTTACCATAAAGTGGCAGTGTCATTTCTAAAGTAGACCATGCTCTGGTTCACAAATGATGGCCAATTAAAATAAGTTATTTCTGTCGGTGGGGCTGTGTGAAATGAACTATCACCCAAGATGAATTAAAGCCCGGGTTTGGAAGACTTTCTATTGACTAGCCTGTGCCATAATTTATAATTATTTCTGTTTACGCAAGAGGTGGAGCAGAGGAGCCAGGAAGAAAACTGGCTTAGCTCTCTCCTCGATATGAGCAAGAGTGGTGGAAAGGACACTTGCTTATTAAGGTTTTGATCCATAAATATCTTTTTCAGTCATCACAGTGTCAAATGTCTACATGGACACACATATATAAGGGGATCTCAGCAAAGCACTTGTAATGAAAATAACCAGCCCCAGCACAATGGCCTGTTAGGCTTGTCATTTGGACCCAGCTCACATCCTGGCAAACTGGGACCTACTTCAATATACTTTCTGTATTTCTGAATGTAAACAGTTTTATTGTTTCATAATGACAGGACTTGTCTTTTTTTAGGGAGTACCTTCTCTCTGTTTTGAGAGTGATTTTCTTCTTTTTTTAAATCTCTACTTCTCTAAACCTTATAAGATCTAAGAGAAGGAGACCCCTAGAGTTTCAGATATTAAAGTAAGAATGACTCCATCCTCAATCTTGCCAAACAACATGATAAATGGGGGAGAGGGGAGATTCCAATAGGCTTGTCTCTGACTCTACACCTTTGTTTCTCTTGTTCTCTTTCTGTGTCTGTGTATCTCTGCATTTCTCTGCATCTATTTGACAATTTCTGTATATCTCTGTGTAACTACAGATATGAATATTTCTCTAATCCCTCTTTCTGTGTTCTCACTCTCTTTAGCTAAAACTCTCTTATAATCTCATACACACACACACACACACACACACACACACACCACTTAAGAGTTGGAGGCACAAGACTCGACACCAAACCTCCTTTCCTGCCTACACCCTTAAATGTGGCCATGAAATGTGAGTTTTCCTGAAGCCAGCTGAATCAAGGAACATTGGCTCTTATACCCTTCAAATCCCTTTAGCTGGGACTTTTTGCACCTGCCCTACAGATTCTTCCATGCCAGGCTCAGATAACAGACCTGAGTCTAAAAGGTAGGAATGTAAAGGTCATGGGCCCAAAGATGGGCCATTTGACATCAAGCCAGCCTTGCAGCTAATACTAATCTAAGCACATATCAGAATCCACACCTGGTTCCACACAGACATACTTCTCTGTGTTTGAGGCTGGCAGTGGCACAATGCCCTTCCCTACTCACTGCATTGCTGTCTTATTCCCAGGTTTCCCAGAATGTGTCTTGCTATACTGCCCAGTTCCAGTTGTCTGTTTCATTCATTTATTCATTCATTTAATTAATAAATATTCCTTGAGCATTAGCTACAGGCCAGACTCTTGACTAAGCTCGGAGATGGTACCAAGGAGCAAAATGGCAGGTAATTTATCCATTCCTCTTGAGTTTGCTGTCCTGGTTGAGGGACCCAAGTTCTACCTCCATGCTGGACTAGTATAGTCCCTTGGATCAATCCTTTTTCTGAACCTCTCTAATCCTGCCTGACTTTGACTCAGTTCTCTGCTTCTTCTAATGCTAACTTTGACTATCCCAACTCCTCATACATCTGGGAAAATCCCATCCCCCAAATCAATTCATTTTCACCCTTCTCCACCTCGCCTGGCCCATCTCATCTTCAAAAAGACTCTGACATCTAATAGTAGAGGAGGGTTAAATTTCCTCAGCATGAACATCCTTCTTTTATCTGAGAAACAACTCACCAGTCTGCTTCCTGAATTTAATTATAAATGAGGAAACTCCTTCACCATGAATGCATTGTGGCTCTCTGCAAAGTGGAGAGGTCTGTATTAGATTTTATTCACACATTATAACAGGGGAAAGAGGGCTCCAAACTCAGCTGTGAAAAAGAGATGCAGCCCTTAATCTCCAAAGCCTCATAAATAATCAGGTTCCACAAGAGGCTGGGTAGGGAACCTTAGACCCCCAAATACCTGCTTGGCCTCCTGAATCTTCTCATTGTGAAAGGATGCTGGCTGTATTGATGTCAAGATATTGTGTGTGTGTGTGTGTGTGTGTGTGTGTGTCCATGCATGTGTGTGTATAAATGCCATCAATCATTTTCTTCCACCTCCTTGAAAGTTGAAATCTTCACTTATGTCATTTTACGTCCCTAACATAAGTCGTCAGGAGTGTCAGCATTCACAAAAATTCTTGCACCCTGTGCTATGACATCCATTTCCAGTGAGTCTTTATAAAGCCCCATTATGTAGCAATGGAAAAGGATTTCCAACTCCTTTGGGGAGCCCATAATGAAATCGTATTCAAAAATCTGTTCCCTTTTCTACCACTTTGCTTCTACCAGAATTCTTGTAAATGTGCTCTCTCTTACAGATAATAAATTAAATGAGGAAGTAACAAAGGAAAAATGCTGGATCTTAGTACTCATTCCAGAGACTTAGGGGTGAAACGGTTCTAGAGAGTTAACTTGTGCTTGTGTCTGCTGAACTCTGGGGCGTGGCTGCAGCAGCTACAGAGGGGGACAGAGGTTCAAAGCGAGAAAAGAAACATAACGCACGTCAGTTATCAAATCCATGGTTAATGTTTCATACAGCCCAACTCAAAGCAAATAAATATTTCAGCAAAAAGAACTGCCCGTGATATATGTGAATGACACTGAATTAAGAAAGCCACTAAATTCCCTGCAATTGCAGAGAAATGGGAGGGAAGGATTTAAGAGAATAGGTTGATTCATTTCCTCCTCAGCTCTTCCAAGCTTTACTTTCTCCACTATTTTTTCCTCTTGCATTTATTCCTGCTTCTGCTCAAATGTTTTCTTTGATTTTTATAGCGTTACTCTTATTTTCCTTATTCGGACTCCTGAAACAGAAACACAAATAACATGGGTGTGAATTTGTGTACCCTTCCTTCCAGGGGAACACCTGGGCATGGAACAATAAACATTTCTCCCCACCTTTCCAGGCCCCCTCCACCCCCACCTGAGGGTTTCAAACACTTCAGCTAATGCAGAAAGCTTTAGTTTATTTAAGCAGAGACAGGCAGGGCACTGTGACAAGAAACTGGTAGTAAATTCCACAATTAGGGAGCAGAGCTGCTAAAAGCTCTTACTCAAAGGGACTCAAGATTATACTGTGAGCAAATTAAACTGCCTGCTGCTCCCATTCTCACCGGGGGACTTGGGACATACGGTGACAAAAGATCAAGCAAATCTATTGAGTTGGACTCCTGCTTAAAAAATAAAAAGTGCTGAAGAAACTTAGAATGTGACATCGAATTTTAAAAACTGCAATTCCCACCAAAGGAGAGGAGGGAGCCTTGATATCTGATACTTTTTCAGAACATTGGGACCCAATTCTTGGGTAACCTGCATTTGGTAGATGCCACAATCTGGCAAGTGGAGAATTACAGCCCTCTAGCTTCCAAACAACCAAGGCATTAATTAATCTCTCCAAATTTTCCTGGTGAGACTACATTCTCAGCCTGGCAGTATTTCATAAATAACAAAAAGTTCGAGTGAGAGGGCCAGGAGACACAGACGTCCATTCAAGGATCCAATGACAATGGGACGACAAAGGCCACTCTACTTGAGGATGGTCTCCAGACATTTTAATTATATTGACTTGCCAACAAGAGCTCAGGTCAGCAACAAAATTCCCACATCATCAAATGAGGCAACCTTTATGTAGGAAATTCAGAGGCTGAAATCCAATCATTTAATTAAGGAATTACATCACCTCTGCCTGGATAACAGCAAAAAATTCTAGCATTGTATTCACCAAGCAAAACTGCCAAGGGAACCTGCCAAAAGCCAATATCACTGGGCTTGACAAGGTCACACAATGATACAACACGAGAGATACAGTGAGAGACTAACTAAACCAGTACAAGAGCAGAAGTTGGTTGGTTCATAACAATGGATGAGAGTTTTATAATACAGTTCCCAGCCAGATCCTCCAGGAACTGAAGAGAGATGCCACCGTCAGCCTGCAAACCACAAATTGGTAAGCTCCCAGGCTGATGTCCATGCCTAGTTCCCTTTCTATGCAGCTCCCAGGATGGAGTATGGTTTCCCCAGAATACTCTCACCCTCATCCCATTGATAAGCTTACTTACTTAACTTCCTACAAATCACTGCAGAGAAAACAGAGAGGTCAAAAAACAAAAATTAAATAAATGAGTAATGTATATAGTTATTGAAATCCTAATCATCATTGTCTATAATGTAGCCCTGGCTCTATTCTTAGTTGCTCCTCCAAAAGTTTTTCTGACTTTGCATTTCCTTTGGTCACTTAGAAAGTATCTCACTTGCACTCCTTCTTACACATCATTTGTGGGTGATTGCAGCAGCCATCATTTTTTTTTTTACGCTCATGTAGGACCTGGTCAAAAGAGTGTCCTCTTTCTGGGAAAGACCTGAATATGCAATCACACAGCACAATAAGCATTAATTGTTGTCATTGGCTCCTCTCTTGCTCAAGAGGGTAATTGAATTTTGGGGCTATCCCAGGCTGAACATGTGTTCCCCCAAATGGGCTTTATGTCACACTTTCACATGCCAATAAAGTGAATAATGTATACCTTGGGTTGCTGAAAAATATGATATATGTATTAATAGGTAGAAGTGTCTGGGATACTTTTTATAGGCAAAAGTTCACTCTAAATTTTTTAGAATAATAGATTAAATCTATTACATTTAATTATGTAACCTTAAGCAAACATTTCTAAACCATAAAAATTATGTGAATTTACATATGAGTCTATCCTATGATCCAGAAATTTTGGTACTAGGTTTTATGCAAGAAATGAAAGCACATGCCCATAAAAAGTCTTTATAAGACTATTTATAGCAGCATTATTCATATGAGCCAAAAATTGGAAACCATCCAAGTATCCATGAATAGGAGATTTGAGAAATACATTGCAGTATAGTCATACAATAGAATACTGTTCAGCAATAAGAAGAAACAATCTTGATACATGCAACTACTCAGTAAAATCTTAAAAACAAAACATAACGCCGGGTGAAAGAAGCCAAAAACAAAAAGTACGTCCTATACGATTCTATTCCTAGGAAATTCGATAACAAGCAAACCTGTTCCCTAGTGACAGAAAACAGGAGAGTGATGGGTTGAAGGTGGGGAGAGCTGGCTGGAAACATTCAGTAGGTTAGTTTCCAGGCGATGATAATGTTCTATATTGATATATCTTGGATATTATATTTGTCCCCTCCAAATCTCATGTTCAAATTTGATCCCCGGTGTTGGAGATGGGGCCTGGAGGAAGGTCTTTGGGTCATGGGGCAGATCCCTCATGAATGGCTTCATGGTCATGTGTGAGATCCCAAAAGATCTGACTGTTAAAAAGAGCCTAGCACTGCCCCTCCTCTCTTTCGCTTCCTTCCTCCCACCATGATGCTTGCTCTCCTTTGCCTTCTGCCATGATCGGAAGCTTCCTGAAGTCCTTACCAAAAGCAGATGCCAGCACCATGCTTCTCATACAGCCTGCAGACCATAAGCCAAGTAAACCTCTTTTCTTTATAAATTTCCCAGCCTCAGATATTCCTTTATAACAACACAAAACAGACTAAGACATATATCTCGATTAGGGTGTATGTTACATGGATATTACAACCATTGATCCATGCACTTAATATTCATGTGTTTCACTCTCTGTAAATTATACCTCAATTATCAAAAAGATTTAACAAAACTTAATATTGGCATATCTGGAAAATATATTCCATAACCCAAATGAGTATGTAAACACTCAATGTAAATAAGTTCACTTTGTGTTGTTAAAGAATAAGTTCATTGTAAACTCGGTTTTTCTGAGTGTCCCCTGTCACCTACAGTTAAACTAGCATCACAACATCTTGGCAGTAGATTCTACCATTAGGAAGAACTAGAGAACCTTAGGTGATACTTCAAGCCCTTTCTATCTATACACACTAGCAGAAAATAGAACCAACCAAATTAACTGAAAGGAAAAGGAAAGAGGCTGTGGGCTGTGTTTCAAAATCTACCAAATATCAGGATAGCTTTGAATGCATCTGAAGCACTCCCCAAATCCACCCACTCAAAATCGAAACAGAGAAAGAGCTGGAGTTGGCAGCATTCACTAAATCATTAAATATTACCAGCATAGTTGTCTGCTTAGGATGAGCTCTAAACCTTGATTGAAATCTCTCCAATAAATCAAACAGAGCAAGGTGATTTTGTAATTGCCCATAAATAACATTTCCACCCTTATATCTTAGACAGAAAACTAGGATTTGAGAACTGCTGGCAAAGGGACAAGACTCAGATGGCAATGCAGCAAGCACATTGCGGTGTCAGCCTTAATAAAACGAGAGCAAGCGCAGATTCGAAGAAAATCACAACAAAAAGGACTGTCAAATTGTCAATGCTAGATAATATTCTCATACAAGGTAAAATAGGATTGGTTATAATGACTTCATACCTCCATTCTTGAGTCTACCTCTAGAAAGGTAATACATGCAGGATGGGAATAGAGCAAAATCCAGAGAAGCACATACCAGAGGCACAATGGCTGTTTTCATTGGCCAGATTTTGTGATTGGGATAAGTATGGTGATTTTTAGTCCCAATGCAAATGCACTGAATATTTTTATGTGTATTTCTTTGTCAGCTCTAATGACTCATCAGTTTGAAAAGTGAATGTTCGTGGGAACCTCATTTTCTTCCAATGAGATAATATGGGCTTAAATGTCATAACTGAGTAAACTGAATGGGTCTTTAACTTGTTGGTCGGGACCCAGCCATTCTCAATAGTTTCAGGTAATAGCAAAAATGCTTTAGAATATTAATGGAAACTATTATTTTCCTTCATATTAGAACTAAAAACAAAGTGCTAATCAATTAAGAAACTCACTGCTTGCACTCCACTTAATATGCCTAAATTATATGCATTAGGTTAAGCTAGAAGCTCTAACCTATTTATGAAATAAGGTTATTAAAAATGAAGATGTGAACTATCCTCCCAAAAGGTCATTATAGTTGATGGTGTTGATGCCCCAGTAATGGTGACCTGCTCCAGGCAGCTGCTGGCTCCCTGCCTGAAGGTGTTCTCTCTACTCTGCTCCCACCAAACAAGGCTGAATTTCTGGGAAATTAATGCCTTCAGAAGCAGACTTCGGCCAATGATAAGCGAGAGTTAGTAGAGATTAATAAATACCCCAGTTTCTCTTACTTAGGTAGGACAATTCTGAAGTGTGTTCTACACTGCCCTCTAAAGGTGCCCACTGGAATTGAGCCCCGGTTGCCTCAATGATAGGTTGGCATAACCTATCATTAACACAGGTTGCATTGGCCACCTTCCTTTCCCTATCTCTGCACTTCACTCCCCTATAGGTACTTCTTGCAATCACAATCCCACATAATTGATTTGTACCCCAATCCTAGACTCAGGGTCTATTTCTAGGGGAACCTAAACTTTGATGCCCATAAGCGTAATCTTGATTAGACCCAAACCTAGCTGCCCACATCAAAGCTCTCTGTGATTCAGAAAAAATAAAAAGCCTTCCCCATTGACTTCCAGGAAGTATAAACTGCTCCTATGATAGAGCAAAAATGGAAAAGTCTGGGCTTTCATTCTAATTACACAGGATTGGTGGAGGATTGTCTGGTTGTCTGACATTAGTTCAGAAAGCTAAGGGAGATTATTTTCTCCCAACTAAGTGTGCAAAAAAGGAAAAAAAAAATTCCTGATAGTGGTAACCTTCCACTTCAAAGCCACCTGTGGCCCTCCAGATCCCCAAGTGTGGCCCCTGAACCAAATCCAAACTTCACAGAACACATCCCTTTATTAAAAGGATGTGTTCTGTTAAATTTGGATTCAGTCAAAAGGCTGCACTCAAGGAACCAGAAGGCCACATGTGGCCCCAAGGCCGTGGGTTTCCCACTCTGCAGTGCAGTGGGCTCCTGAGACCCTTCGTTAGTATGTGGAAGTATTTGGGATGCTTTGTGATGCTTGTGGAATTCAGACCAGAAAGACTCTGAAGTAGAGTGCCGGAGGTGGATAACGTAGTTCTGGCACTTTCTATCCCCTTCAGAGAAGAAAACTAGCCATTCAAGTCTCCAAGAGACTTGACAACAGACCATTTGCAGCCTCCTGGAGGAGACCCTCTCACAGGCTGTACACCAGGGAGTGTCGGTGTGTGGGAGGCGTAGGTGCTGTCCGTATTCAGCACGCACAAGCTGTGTGCCATTGCTGGGTCCACTTGATCTTCTTTTGGCCTTAGTTCCTTCTGCTCTGAAATGAGGGGAAGTAAACTAAAGAATTCTTCCACTCTTTAATTCTGTTCTCTAAGAGTAATGATAATAATGCATTTATTCAAGTCGGTGATGGTAATTGTAAAAAAACAAACAAACAAAAAAAGGGCCTTGATAATCTCCTGGGGCTTGAACGTGTCCTACCTGACGGATATCGGTTTGGGAAATTGTGCTTTTTGCAATTAAAGGCCCCTTAACCTAAACTCTTTAAGGAATTTCCCATAATAGCCTTGCTGGTAGAATTCAGAAAATACCTCTTTCTTTCAGCAAGATAAATCCAGAATCTAGAAATATAAAATGAAAAGGAAAAAATGTTCAAGACTTTACAAAGAATTGGAGGTTAGACAATGAAGTTAGAAATAGTTATTTTGAAAGAAAATGTGCTCTAATCATTATGCCAGTTGGAAATAGATATAACATGTGTTTGAGCCATGGCCAATAGTGCTGGAAGCAAGAGGTGTTTGGGATGGAAATGGGGGTTTAGGCTCATCTTTAATCACTGCTCTCCCCATTTTTTAATATGGATACACACGTTCTCAGGTTTCTTATTTATTGTGTATATTGTTTTTCAAGTCAACTAAAATATGCTCATCCTCTCCTTACCTTACTCCTTGTTTCTCCACAGTTTGCTATGCCTGCAACTCCACACTATAAAAATTCTGAATATGGAATGTCTTAACCGACATATACCCTTTCACGAGAAAGTAAAGTTTCCGAAATACTAAGTAAGGGTGGTAGCCAGGATTCTAACCCGTGTCGATGTGGTCCAAAATATAGAAAATGTTTTTCTCCTTTAAATGCTATTCATTTTATTTTTATTCTTTCATATATAATAGTGCTCATTATAATACACAAAACAATTAAAAATGTATAAAGAAAAATATGATACTTATTGTCTAACTTTAGACTCTTGATCTTTTGAAAGGCATTTATGACATGTTAGTCTTTTCTTTTTATATTTTAATACAAATGCTCCTTGACTTACGATGGGGCTATGTCCTGATAAACCCGTCATAATTTGGAAATGTTAAGTAAAAAGTGCATTTTTACCTTATGATATTTTCAATTTACAATGGATTTATCCATAGCCCCATGGTAAATCGAGTAGTGTACTGAATGTCTATTGCTTTTGGACCACTGTAAAGTCAAAAAAATCATAAGTCAAACCATTGTCAGTCAGAGACCATCTGTATGGTCACATATGTTTGTCTCTTTCTGTTGAAACTCATGAAGATATATATTCTCCTAGGTTTTCTGCTAATTTTTCTTCCACTGCATTTGTACATTTTATATACCCGTGACTTATTTTTTATATGGTAATGAGATAGGGATCTAGTTTTATCCTCTGGCCATGTTCGGTGGCCCACGCCTGTACTCCTAGCACTCTGAAAGGCCGAGGTGGGGGGATTGCTTGAGCTCAGAAGTTTGAGATCAGCCTGAACAAGAGTGAGACCCCATCTCTACTAAAAATAGAAAAAATTAGCTGGGCATGGTGGCACGCTCCTGTAGTCCCAGCTATTCCAGGAGGCTGAAGCAGGAGGATCACTTGAGCCCAGGAGTTGGAGGCTGCTGTGAGCTAGGCTGATGCCACAGCACTTTAGCCTGGGGGACAGAGCAAGACTATGTATCAAAAAAAAAAAACAAAAAAATAAAAGTAAAAAAAAAAATGGTTTCATTTTCTTCTATAGATAAACTATTATCAAATAAGGCATCTTTTTCCAGTGGATCGAAATCCCACCTTTGCCATATATCTAGTTCTCATTTGTGCTTGGCTCTATTTCTGAACTGTTCTGCACTTTGGCCTATTTGCCTGCTCTAACAGCAAAATGTTTTGATTGCAGTGGCTCTTGTTGGCTGAAAAATGGCCCCTCCCAAAGATATCTACACCTTAATCTCTGGAATTTATAAATGTTACCTTATTTGGGGAAAAAAAAAGTCTGCAAATGTGATTCAGTTAAGGATTTTGAGATGAGGAAATTACCCTGTATTACTGGGGTAGGCCCTTAAATGGCATCACAGTGTCCTTATAAGAGAAGACACAGGGAAATTACAAAGACGGCAATGTGATCACGGAGGCAGAGACCCTGGAGTGAAGCAGCCACAAATCAGGGAATGCCAGGAGCCAGCAGAAGTTGGAAGAGGCAAGGACCGGATTCTCCCTAGAGCCTTCAGAGGAAGCATAATCCCGGTGACACCTTGATTTCAGACTTCTGGCCTCCGGAACTGTGAGATAATAAATTTCTGTTGCTTTAAGCCACCAAATTTGTAGTAATTTACTACATAGGAGCAGTAGAAAACTAATAGGGTAGGTTTTTGCATTTTTAGTAAATGCTAAATCAAATCCCTGCTCATTCCTCTTTTTCAAATGTTTCTTGGTTTTTCTTAATTATTTAGTCTTTCAATGGAATTTTTAATTATTTTGACAAGGTCCAATTCAGATTGAGATTGCATTAAATTTACATATTAAATTGAGATTAATTGGTATTTTAATGATATTAGTCTTCCCATCCAGAAATAAGGTATTTTTCTCAATTTATTTATGTCTTGTTTTATATCCTTGAGTGAGATTTTATAGTTTTCTCCATTTCCGACTTACATCTTTCTCACTTTATTTATTCATAAATATTTTATTGTTTTGTCTCTCTTATGAATAATAATTTCTTCCCATTTCTAACTTGATAATTCAGTTATAGAGAAAGACTGTGGATTTTACATGTTTATCCCATCCCTTTCACCCCCAATTTCTATGTTCTTTTAATAATTTTAATAGTTGTTTTACTGGACTTTCTTTAATTTTATAAGGATGCAATTGAGTCTTTTCCTTTGCTGTATTTATACTGATTATTTTTATTTACTACTTTTATTGTATCGATTAGCACGTGTTAAACATTGTTCTATTTTAATGGTATTAGAAGTTATTGCTAATCTTTCCATATTTTAATGGAATTGGTTTCAGGTTTTTATCATCTATTTTCATGTTTTCTGTTAAGTAAATAATCTTTATCATGGCTACTTCTTTCATTCTTTGCAATTTTTTTTAACTTTCTTTTTTTAATTTTTTTATTATTTAATTAATTAATTTATTTATTTCAGGATATTATGGAGTAGAGACATTTTGGTTACATGAGATGATGAACCTCACTCAAGTTCATTCTTTGCAAATTTTACTTAGATTGTTTTTTTTTTTTTTGAGACAAAGTCTCACTCTGTCACCCAGGCTAGAGTGAGTGCCGTGGCGTCAACCTCGCTCACAGCAACCTCAGACTCCTGGGCTCAAGCAATCCTCCTGCCTCAGCCTCCCGAGTAGCTGGAACTACAGGCATGTGCCACCATGCCCGGCTAATTTTTTCTATTTATTTTTAATTGTCCAGCTACTTTCTTTCTATTTTTAGTAGAGACAAGGTCTTGCTCTTGCTCAGGCTGGTCTCTAACTCCTGACCTTGAGCTATCCACCCGCCTTGGTCTCCCAGAGTGCTAGGATTACAGGCGTGAGCCACTGCGCCCCGCCAGCAAATTTTACTTAGATTTTTTAAGAGGAATGGATGCTGGATTTTATAAAGGACCCTTTCAGTATCTAGTAGCATAGGCATACGGTTTTCATTCTCTGATTTGTTAAAGGAACTATGTGA